>JAMFLL010000115.1:0-65433 GCA_027475725.1 Pythium rhizo-oryzae | reverse complement strand
CCGGTGCGCGGGGCCGGGCGATGGGGACGGGGAGAGCGGGGGGGGGCCGCTCCGTGGGGGCGAGGACGCGGCGTGGGGGCCGCCGGGCGAGGCCGACGGCGCGTGGAGGTACAACTGGCGCTCGGGCATGGACTGGCGGCCGCGCGCGAGCTGAGCGGCCGCGGATGACGCGCCGGAGGACGCGCTGGCGGACGAGGGCGGCGCCGCGTGGCGCGCGGCCCCACTGCCATATTGATACGGGGAGTCGCCGGGCACGGGCATGGCAGCGATTTGTTGGATGTTGGGGAGTTGGAAGTTGGGAGTTGGGAAGGCGCGTGGCTGTTGGGCGCGCTACACTCGTCGGGCTCGGCCGGTGCGGGTCGTGGGGTCGTCCGATCGTTGGATCTACAAGAAGGAGGGACGAAGTGCGGTTCGTCCGTGCGGTCACGAATGAGTCGAGCTCGGGCGAGTTGCGGTCGACAAATCGTCGTTCTTCTCTGGGCCGAGGAAGTGAGG
Organism: Pythium rhizo-oryzae; assembly: GCA_027475725.1. NCBI lineage: Eukaryota > Oomycota > Peronosporomycetes > Pythiales > Pythiaceae > Pythium > Pythium rhizo-oryzae. The sequence goes on along the minus strand of JAMFLL010000115.1, from coordinate 64,938 downwards.
AGGGCCGAGTGTTTCTCTCTTTTCTCCAGTTGTGTTCCGTGTGGAACAAAGTTCAGTGCGCCGACGCGGGCTGGGGACGGGGGATCTGGAGATGCGTACGCCGGTGGCGAGCGGGCAGGAGGGGGTATCAGACAGGTCTCCGGCTACCTCCGAGATGTGGACGGCCGCGCGGACGGACTGTGCTGCCTGTGCTGCTCCGAGCGTGGGTGAATGGCACGCGAGGTGGAGGCGCCGCGCAACGCGATGGAGCACGCTGGTGGCTGTACCGTGGACGCAAGAGGAGAGGATGGGGAGCGAATGTCGCGACAGAGATGCTCTCTGTGCAGCGGAGGGTATGTGGACCACATGAACATCCTGTGAGCGACAATCGCAAACTCAGCTGCGAGCGAATTTTTGGAAAACAAGCTGTGTCAAATCCTCACACAGAGTGCCAAGAAAGTGAAAATATCGAAGTGCTTCCACAGTTCTGTAGCGAACACCTGAGCAATGGTGAGGCACGGAACCTCGTGTTTCCACGGATCAAAGTACCGTTGGAAAACATGTTTTTGACAAGATCTCGCCACATTTCATGTGTAGGGTTGTGGTACGCTGACTCCTCCCGTTGATTTTGCTGCAGTTGGCATGGGCGGCAACAACCTGTCAACAGCACCAACTGCAAGGGTTACCAACGGCGGGGCTTGATGCGGTCCGCGGATGTTGAACTTTGCCTTTGCGCAGAAATCCGTGAGCGAACGAAACGACGCGGCACAAGCGGAGAACCCTCCTGTCTCCATTTTCATTTTTTTGTTCTGGGTGCCATGGCCGCCGCTCTAGTCCGGAACGAAAATGGAAAAATCGGGCACAGTACTGTAGGTATTTCTTAGCACACAGTCACGCCAGTGCCGGCTGGGCCGCGGTCCGTTGGCACGCATGGATGCGAAGACCCCAACGCTGGCTCGCGCCGAAAGATTCCCGCTCTTCCGACTTCCCACTGCTGTTGTGCAGGTCAGTTAGTCCGCCAGCGCCGGCCAAAGCCCACGCTCGTGTAAGAGTTTGTTTAGAAGAGATAAACTCAATTTCGACTCCGCTCACATCCCCCCCCGGCGACGCCGTGTCTGATCATCCATCGGCAGTCGCGGAGGAAGCTCGAGGAAGCCAGGCTCCACAACCGTAAACAATAGAACCGAAAGAATCCGATTGATCCAATCTTCCGCTGGCGGTCTGGTTCCAACGAGCCAACGACAACGCCCAGCGAGTGCGAACAACGTGGGCAACTCGCGCCCCTTCGGCCACGGCTCCAGCCAGTTACAGTAGACTGCGCCAAGCGTGGCGCTTGGCACAGTCGGAACATTCGATGTTGGGTGCCACGTTTGGAGTCCCAATGGGACGTCCCAACAGACACGCGCCGAGTGGCACTATCTCCGCGCAGAAACGGATCTTATTCCTCGAGCACAATGGGTCCATCGTCCGCACTGTAGTGCCGCCCGCCCGGATCGTTGAACTGCAACTCGTCCTGGACCGCAAGCACCGGCAGGCGCACAATTTTGATTTGCTCTGGAACTGAACCGCAGTTGCAGCCATCTCTCTGGATCCGCCGTTTCTGTTGGTGAATACGACACAGTTCGAGACGCCAACGCGCATGGATTGCTTTGGGCTCCTCAGAAACGGTACGGCAGGTGTGGTCTCACCAACTAGTGTTTAGAACCCGTCGATGGGCAGCATTGAGTCATCCTCGTCCTCTACGGTTGCTGTTCCTACTGCCGTCTGGGTCGTCGGCGCGGCAGTTCCGGCCATGGACCTGGGCGGCGAGCCCGACGTCGCCAGGGCAGTCGAAGTCGTGGTGGGCACGGACGCCGCGAACGACGCCGCACCCTGCTGGCGTCATAACTCGTCGATGGACTTGGGAGTCAACGCCGACATCTGCGGCGTCGCGAGCAGCGCGCTCGGCACGACCGGCAACGCGCTGGAACTAGACGCCGACGACGCCTGGGACACGCCCGACGCCGTCGGACTCGTAGGCATCGGCGGGTTGGCGATCCACGACGAGAGGCGGCGCATGGCCGTGTCGATGTTTGGGCACACCGACTGGATGAACGAGTCGACCGCTTCCAGCCCGAGATTGTCCTACAAAGAGCAATATGGGGGCAAACGTTCTGGAGATGAGATCTCAGCACTTCAACTGGTCACACTGACGGACGTACCATGCTCTCGATAAGATAGAGGGCGATGTCGCCCTTGAAGTCGACGAACGCGATGCGGGCGTAGAGCTCATGCGGACTGCGGCCGAACGCCGAGCCAGGCAACAACGCCACACCCGTGTCGTGCAGCAGTCGATGGCACATCTCCACATCTGTGGTGATGCCCCGGTCAGCGAGCACCTTCCGATGACGCGCAAAGCTCGGGAACAGGTAAAAGCCGCCTTCGGGTGGCTGTGCGTCGACAGCCATTTTCTGGAGCTGGTAGTGGCACCACTGACCAATGATCTTAAGAATCTTGCAGGATTTTTGTTTGTACGCAGCGAGCTCGATGCAGCTACATTGAGAGTGAAAACATACGACACAGTCAGAATAGACAGATCATCGAGGAATCAATAGTGTACGTACTCTGGGACGAACGCCCTTCGGGCAGCATGTTGAATGGGGGACGCGACAGACGTGTAAGTCTCCGAGGCCATCACCAGCATCGACTTGCGCAGCCACGCCATGCTGCTTGGGAACAGCCAGAACCCCATACGCCATCCGCCTGCACCGCACCACTTGCTCAGACCACCAGACACAATCGTCCCCTCCGGGTAGAAGCGAGAGATGGAATGGTGCTCGCCCGTGTGGTGCAGCTCTGAGTAGATCTCATCCGAGATGACGAGCATGCGGTACTTGCGGGCAATCTCGGCGACAGCTTGGAGTTCGGCTTCGTTGTACACACATCCCGTCGGGTTCGACGGGCTGTTGAGTATCAGGATGCGAGGCGCCTCTACACCATGAAAGCCGACACATTGTCAGTCAATTGAAGAAAGCGACCATCGCGGGAGTCGGCGCCCGGCGTACCTGGATCTTTCGCGCAGAGGCTTTCAAGAACCTCAGGACGCAGCACCCACCGGTCTTCGGCGTACGTTGGTAGCCAGAACATATTGCGCCCAGCGATGTTTGCTTGTGGCGCATAACTTGTGCAGCTCGGGTTCGGGAGAAGAAGGTCGCCGTAGTAGACCGTCTGCAGGACGAACAGCAACTCTTTCGTACCGGGGCCGACAAGCACGTCGTCCTTCGAGTACGCGAGCTTCAGGTGACTTGAGCCCCAGACGGCAATGTCCTCGCAGAGCTCTGGAAGTCCTGCAACCGGTAAATAATCTCGCTGATGGGCATTCGCACTATCCGACAAACAAGCGAGAGGGCGTCGTTAGAATCCCAGCAGCTCGTGAGATCGTCGCAGACGCGTATGCAGGGGCATACATACATTTCGACATACCGTAGTTCGTCCACGATGCATTGTGGCACAGGAAATGGCGACTGGCCGAGCCCGAGTTTATACACGCACTTGCCCTCCATGATGAGTTCGTTGCTGAGCTCATCCAGCGCACTGCCCGCTGAATGGCAGAGCATGCGAATCTTGCCGTTGATGGCCTTACGCGGGCCCTTTGTACGCTGTGACGTCGGCGAGAGCGGGGCAGATAGAATGCTTCCTCCGGATGTCGGCGCCACTTGTGCCACCCCGCTCATCTCGTCTGCAGATCGCTTCCGACTCGGCTGGGGAGTGGTAGTCGTCTCGGCGCTCGATGAACTTTCCTTGTTCTCTTCGCTTGTGGTGCTCGAGATGGAGCTGCTCCTTGTGCCGGCGTTCTTGTGTGGACTCAAGACGGAGGTCGCGATCGACGCCGGCGCCATGGTCGCGGCGCCGGGCGTCACAGGCTGTGCAGGCAGGAATGCTGGTCCGCGCCGAGGCGAATCCACAGCGCCTACGACCGCAGCGGACGGCGTCGTGGGCTCGGCTTTCGTCACAACGGCCTGTGGCGGCGGAGAGGCCGCCATGCGCATGATCTCGGCCGTGGTCGTGTGGGTCTGTTCCTCCACGACCTTGGCCAGCCCGCCGGCGGCCTCGACGCGCTGGATCTTGCGCTGCAGCGTGGTGCGCGGCACGTTGTACTTGCGCGCGGCCTCGCGGATCGCGATGCCCTGCACGAGCACGGCCTGGATCGCGTCGATCATGTGCGGCTCGAGCGTCTCCGACTTCATTGTGGTTCGCTATGGAAATCCCGTGACTGAACCCTCGTGAAGCAGCAGATCGGACGAGGCTCGAGAGAGAGAGAGGAGGAGGAACTCTGGCACAATCACTCTGCGGAGCCTCAAGCCTCAAACGAACGTCGCCCGCGTTCGTTCGCTCCGCAAACGACGGCGGGCGTCTGCGACTTGGGCTCTTGGTTGTCGTTTGGCCTCGCTTTGACTTCAACGGCCAACCAGCAGCAGCCCAAAGCCCAGCAGCGGTAGGTGGGGAAGAGAAGAGGCGGCGGCGGCCGATCGCCGGCGTCGAATTTCGAGCCGCTCCCGCTCCGCTGCTCCTGTTGTTGCGCTGGGAGGGCCAGAGGGCATTGGCCAATCCTCGCGCAGCAGGAAGAGAGCGCGCGCCGCCTACCCAGGCTCGTGGACGCTCCGCGCGGGTTGCTGGCGCGAAACACCAGCGAACGACCAGCTCCCGCCCAACAAAAAACAGTGGGCGACAATTGGGGAATGGAGAGTGATGGTCGCTTTGATCGACGGTGCTGTTCGCCGGTAAAAAGTGTCGTCATCGCCGGAACACTTGTTCCACAACAGATGGGGAGAACAGCGTAAAAAACGCCGGCAGCGTATATACCTCCCTGGTGTAAAAAGGTATCCACCCTCGTTGAGTGACATACCCGGGATAGTGCCATCCCTCGATCGAAGCCAAATCGCACGGAGGATACGCAAAGCGCCATGGCGCCGAGCCGCAACTTCCGCACGACGTACTACAAGACGCTGGGCGTGCCCGTGGTGCAGCACATCGTCGATGTCGAGGCCTCGTACCTCGCGCTGTTCGCGGAGCCCGTCATCAACACCGAGCATCTCATGAAGCTCGCGCTCGAAGTCGGCATCGCGCCGTCGTTTCGCGCGCTCGCGTGGAGAGTGCTCTGCGGCGTGCTGCCGCCGTACAAGTGCCTCTGGGAGATGGCCGAGCGCGAGCGCCAGTGCATGTATGAAGACGTGGTCGACGCGGCGGCGGTGCTGTCATTGCCATGCCAAGACGAATCAAATGTGGACGATGAGGCGGCGTCACAATCCGCACCCGCGTCCGCTTCGACGCTCTGTCGTCTCTATCACACGTATCGACAGGACGTGCTGCGGGCCGCGCCACTGTGGATTACCACTATCACAGTGGACGCGCATGACGAACGCACTCTCGACTCGTGCTTGATTGACGTGGCTCGCATCCTCGAGATCGTGATGCCGGAAGCCGTGGCGGACCAATTCTGGTGCCTAGTTCGGATGGTGGAGGCACTCGAAGAAGCCCACGCATTCTTGGAGCCCACGCTTTGGAACGACATGCTTGGGGGCGACATCACGGTCCACAGCCTCGAAACCCTATTTATCCGCGCGCTTGACAGTGTCAAGAACGGTGGTCGACCTTAATCGCATCCTACTTCATCGCAAAATATTCGTTTTCTTTTTGGCACCTTGTGGGACCATCAATCAAAACCTTCCACGTACTCGTCGTCGTCATCCTCAGCATGCGTGACTTTGTTGACTATTTTGCGGCGACGCGGTGTCCGCTTCTTTTTGCCACGGCCCGTGTCTTCACGCGCCTCGAAATCGAGCTGGCTCTGGTCCTCCACTGCAGCTTGGCACGTGTGGAGGAGCAGCTTCCAGCACAATTCGAACGGGTGCTCAACGCGCAAGTCTCTGGCAGGAGGGAGTCTGACGCGTGATGGCGAATGCTCAGAGACAAACAGACTCTGGTCGGTCGCCTACAGCACACATATTCATTCTGTAAGTGGCAAAAGCGATGAGCAATGCGGCGTCTTTGACTCACCTTCGTGGCGCTGCCCGGCTGGTACGTCTGGCATTTCTCATTGTCGAGTCCGTACGTTTCCTTCAAGAAGAACTTGACGCGGAGCAGCAAGTGGATTGCGAACCCCACACAACAACGAGCAAGAAGCGCCTGGAGCTCCGCACCCTCGTGCTCGAGTTGAAGAAACCGTGAAATGTCAACGTCGGAGAGGTCCGCATCATCTTGCGCGGCGTCAATCGCGTCAACGCCAAGAGCGATAAACATCTTTTTCATCCCCTGAAGCGTAGGCCTGTGATAGAAGTCGAGTTCTCAGTCAGGATGCTATTGGCCACACACACACCAACGCCAGTTACGTACCCGAGCTTGAGTGTCACGTAGCGGTTGATGTGATAAATAATGAAGAGCGGTTCGTCTTCTACGTCGAAGGGGAGCGTCGCTATGAACTGCGTCAGAAAGACCAGGTACTCGATCGTTTTCAGCGGCTTCGACTGAAGGTTGCTCGCACTGAGTACCGTCCCTTTGTCGGAGAACTGGCTGATGAGCGACTGCAAAAACATGTTCCGATGCGAGCGGTCTGGTCGTAGACACGTTGTATACAAGCGCCCAAAGAGTGCGTACTCCCTCTTGTCCTTGTCCAGCGCGTACACGGTGCTCGACCCAAAGGCATTGACTTGAAACTTGTGGGAGAGGGAGATCCCCTTGACGGCCGGCTGATGGAGTTGTGCGGGGAATTTTTCGTGCAACGCAATGAGCTGGCTATGGGCGAGATCTCGAATCGAAAGAGCCTGATCCGCCTCTAGCGCGACCAGATAGGGGATGCACTCCAAGGGACTAATAAGTCCCTGCGTTAGCAGCACTGCGACACAGGAAACTGCCTCCGAGCGGATCCGCAGATTTTTTTCCAGAGTCAGCGCCAACACGTTTCGGAGCTGCACTTGCATGACACTGCCAATAAGAGAGCCTTCGCCATCTTGGTCGCCTTCCACCTGGTTCTTCTTCGACTTGATCTTGCTTTGAGCCTTCTTTCTTGACGCTCCCTCTTCAAGGCGCTGTTCTTCGTGTTGAAGCAGCTCCTTTAGGCTCGTCAGCGTTTGTAGCCGGACTTCATGGGAAGGAGCTTGCAGCAGCGCGTCAAACAGACCCTCTTGTTGAGCTTGCATGAGGAATCGTGGTCGTAGCATGAAGAGGAATCCAAGGCCCTGGACTGCTTTGGCTGTGCAGGATGGATTACCCGGGATCTTGAGAAAGACCGAGTACAACTGATACAGCGCATCCATGATCGAACCTTTCACGAGCTGGTGAAGAGGCGGATCGGTGGGCGCGGGTAATTTGAGGGTGCAGTTGTCAAAGTCGAGAGCGCCACCTATGCAACCCGCTGCGAACAGGGCGCGTTGAAGGGAGGCAATCGCGTCTGCCTTGACGGTTGCCAGAGATTGCACACTCTTGAACTTTTCCAGATACTTGAAAAACTGGCCTAGCAGGTTGAACAGAACGGTCGGCGGACGCTTGGTGTGCGTTGACATGGATGCGAGGCATTTGATGCTGGATCCAACAACACTCGGAGGCGCTCGAAAGATGAGGTGCTTGAGATCGGCCTCCAGTCGAGAAGCAATTCGGCCAGTTACACGGCCAGCGAAAGCAATCTCGTTGCTGACCATGCTCACGGCGAGACTCTGGATTTTCGATTCATTCGCCTTGCTGAACTTTTCGTCACCGTTGATGTAAACCATGACAACTTCAAGATGCGGCGATAGAAGCAGAGGAAGAGCATCAGAGAATGCGCTTAAAGCCTTCAAGCAAGACAAGAACTGCGACTCTTTGTCGGACCCAGTGACTCCCTTGAGTTCTTTGCCTTCTTGCAGTCGAAGGAGGCACTCGATCAGACAGGCGACGATCTTCTCCGATCTAGAGCGAGCAACACTAACGTCATCCGAACGATCGCGACTTGCGCGCTTCCCAGCGGACATCTTGCTGTGGTCATCGTACAGAAGTCGCTTGAGCAGTGCAACTAGCCAGTCCATTGTGGCCATCCCTTGAATAACCTCAATGATCGTAGCAGCAGTGGCAAATGTGTCATCGTGCTTGGATCGCTTGGTCTTGACCACGCTGGAAGGGGTAATCATCGGCTTTCGATAGGCCGCCCAAGCCTCTTCGGCCGATGCGTACACTTTCCCCTCCGGTGACACAAACTCCGTCGAGACGCGCGCGCTCGACTTTTTCTTGCTTGATTCTGCGGGCACGTCCCCTTCCGCAGAGTCATCAGGGTTCTCGACCACAGTCCATCCTGGTGGGACAGCGTGTTGCAAACCTCCACTCAAAGGGTCATCATCAAAACCGTTCAGTCCTGAGAGCTGGCGCGACGAAAACTCGGCTCCGAACCAGGACTCTTGGAATGTGTCAATGATGAAATTCTTCACAGCATCTTCTTCAGTCGCGTCACCTATGCGCTGGACAAGGTGTCGCATACAAGCGCTTCTCCGATGCAGCTCGCCCTCCGACATTGCCGACTCGACACCAAGGGACATCGCCGGGAGTGTCAAGTAAGATCGTAGAATCTTACAGACACTCTTTCGCACACTGATGCCCTTGTCACGCAGTCGCTCGCACAACATGTCGAAGTACCTGTCCAGCTGGGGAGCCACGTAGTCAGACATTAGGTATTGGTTCCGATCACGCGATAGGGGAACGTTCTTACCAGCAGAGGTTGAAGGGTGACGTATTTCCCGACGAGGTCGACCACAGCTTGACGAACTGAGGTAGCCTCGTCCAGAAAGCATAGCGACACAGCGTTCCGAACAGCGGTGTCCGCCATGAGCATGGGATCCACATCGACAATTCCACTTAAAGCCTTCATCACTCGCGCTCGGAACGTTGGGATTCCTCGTGACAATAGAGCCATCAGGTGGCTGATCAGCATATCGAACATTCCCCCGAACTCCCGTGAAACGGCGACTTGCATACTGGCTCGAAAGGCCAGATCATGTTGCGGACAAGCTAGTTTCGACGACGAGTTGATTGCAGCTATGGACCTCGTTTCCCAGTAGCTCTTCCAGACGGAAAGTGCGTAGACACCGGAGCCACTCGGCTGCTTCTCAAGAACGAATTGAGTCACCAACATCCTTCGCGAGTCTTCAGACAAGACGTCGCGGACGTTCCTCAAGTACGTGAGAACAATGTGTTTGAGAACCAACGCTCTGTCGATATCTTTGGCTCCCACCTTCCCGTCCCCGTTCGATTCCGCCATGCTCTCAAACACTTCACGCAAGTACCCTTCATGCTCAGCATACACTGCTCGAGAATCTTCATCATCGATTGGGTCGCGTGCGACGAGGTGTTGGTATTCCTTGATCGAGGCGCATATACGGCCCACGAGGTTGAGAGCGGTCAAACTGTACTGCGACTCCAGTTTTTTGGCGTCGTATGTGAGGTTTGCGTGCAAAATGTTTGCCAGCGACGTACTCAACACTTCCAAAAGAATCTCGGCACCCGCCCACTCTGGTCGACCAAACATGGCAAGCAGGTCCTCCAAGAAGTTTTCGAGGACAACGCGATTGTCACGCTCTTCGTTCTTCTTCATGCACGCAGTGATGAGTGCGAGGACAAACTGACGGGCACTTGTGCGCGCTCCATTGATCCGCTCAAGCGAGTCGCGGTCCGGTTTAACTGGAGTATCACCTCCTTCACCTTCACCATCATCCATCACAGCATCTTCGGGAAGCAACGTCGGGTCGTGGTTGGTAGAGACGACGGGTTTTTCCTCAGTTCGTGGAGTTGCTGCGAAAACTTGTACGAGTGCAACAGCGAGAGTTGAAATCATCTGCACGGCATGGATCGAGCCGACAAGCTTGACAGTGCGGAGGTTCCTCTTAGTTGTTGGCAGATGAAGCATCACCGACACCAACTCATCGAGCACGAGTGATCGGTGCTTTCCACAGTGCAAGAAGATAGCACGGAGGACTAGCATTCCACTGCGTTGGAGGAGCGCGGCGTACGCGCTGAATTCAAGCGTGAAGAACTTCATCATCATGGACGAAAACTGGAGAATCCATTGATCCGCAAGCTTCACAGTCGAGATGAGTCGAGCCAACTGTTCCATAAACTCGCACACCACTGGGAGCAGACGATCCATGGCTTTCTTCGTACTCTTGTTGTACTTCGTGCTCCTTGGGCGTGCCCCATGTCGCGCTCTTGCTGAACTAGCGCCATGGGCTGACGCACCAGAAACGCCCACAACCGAGAGCGTTGGATCGACGCACGGCAGGATCAGCTTCTGGATCACGTGAACAAGCAGCTGCGCGCAGTGATCAATCGTGTCGTCGGAAAGGATGCGTCGATCAATGTCGTGGGTCGACATGAGCACAAGCCCACATATACCAACATCAAGCGACGACTGGACCCGCGCGAGGAGCCGCACATCGATGCCCGTCGCCTTCCACTCGTCGTCGCCTTGGTCCAGCACCATGGTGCCCAGCACGTCGAGCGTCAAACCCGTTCGCACTTGGCGATCCATGGCCGCGGCGAGTGCCAGCAGCAAGTCGGGGTCGCACTTGCCAATCAGCCCGCTCTTGTCCAGCACCTTCAGTGACTGAACCACAGTCTTCACCTCCGGTGGATCAAAGATATCCATCGCACCGAACGCGCCATCCGCACCAGCGGCATGCTCGTCGCTGCGCCGCTGTACGGTCTCGACCACGCGCGCCAGCGTGTCCGAGTACTTGTCCACACTCTCGGTCACGCGCTCTTCCTGCGTAAACGTGGCGCGCAGCCTATCGTCTTCGTCCCCGTCGTCCTCGTCCTCCATGCCCTCCGTGTCCTGAGAAGATGCGCCTGGCTCGTCCTCATCCAGGCCGTGCGCTGCCGCAATGCGCAAGTCGGCTTTCTTCTCGAACGAGCGCGGTTTCTTGCGCGGCGGCACGTCGGCTGCGTGGCGATTTGCGCGTTTGTGTGGGAGGTCGGTTGTGACACTGCCGCATCCTAACAGGACGACACGCTGTGCCCACGAAGGCAACTGAGCCATCACTTCCGTCGATCGCGCTGCTGTCTTCAAGTCATTCGCTGGGCTAAGTCACACAACCAACGCATTGCATTTGCCGTGATAGTCAGTACCCATCCCACCAACACTGAAGGAGCCACCACCGTCGCATACGTACATTAGGTCGCTCCCCAAGCTCTGCAGCAGCGCGCCAAGTCGAGCGACATCGGCCTCGGATGGCGCCTGGGCGAGCTGCTCTGGATCGATCGCCACAGGGACAACCGCCGCATTGAATGGCTCGACCGCGCCACTGGGGTCAACCCCTTCCGCAGCGAGTAGCGGACAGAGATTGGCCGCGCCACGCATGGCAATAGGATGGGACGACGCGTCTCGTCACGCGCTACAACGCGGTGCTGCTCGCGCGGAGCTGTAGCGACGCTGAGACGGAGAGAATCGCGCGTCGCGTGCCGCCGTTTCCCTTTCGTCGCGCGCGCGTTGCCGTTGGAGTCGGGCGTGGGTCAAAAATGGTTGCTCTTGAAAAGTTGGCGGCATCAACACCAATTGTAATGTTGCACGAATGTTGCTTGAAGTGTCAAGACAACAACTGCCGCATCCCAACCCGTGTGAGCATGGCCTGGTCGCGCCAGGACGGGTCTATCATGGCACTCGCAGGGCTCGTGCTCATGCCTGATCACCATGTACAACAGTATAATACGCATTCGGCGCCATGCTATGCACGAGCATTTATGCAGAATATAGAAATCCTGGCGCTGGACCGGCGTTGGAGGATTCGGTGATGGATTGCCAAGAATGTGAAGGTTTAAAACTCGATGTGAACCTCTCCCTGGAGAATGAAGAAACACGCTCGTTGTTGACTATCATAGCCACACTCGGTGAAGTGCTTGCAGTGGTCGCTTGTAGGACATTCCATGGTAGTGAAAACGAGCACGGGCGCGACGAGTAGAGAGCATATTTATTGGGTGGGTTTGGACACGTTGCGGGATCTCGCTCGCCAATGCGCGCGCGTTGCTCTATTTACTTCTGCTGCTGCGCGGCCTCCTGCTGCTGCATGATGTCCGCGTAGCTCTCCTGCAGTCGCACGGACGACCGCATCGTGTGGCGCAGGAACTTCTCGGCGCAGCTGCTCACGCACGAGAGCTCCTTGTCGTCGAGCTTCTTGCTGCGGAACGAGTGCACGCACTCGCTGAAGCAGAGCTCGACCGTGCGGCTGAAGTACGCGATCGTCTGCGTCACGCGCATCTCCTCGATGTGCTCCTCCATCTTGCGTTCAAAGTCGCGCTGGCTCATGGTGGCGGTCGGTTCTTGGGGAGTCGTTCGCGAGCGGTGCGGATATTTCCTTGATGCGGATTTTCCTGCGTTCGACGCCGCAGCCAAGAGCTCCACAGTCCCCGATTTGAAATATCAAACACGGGACAATTCACGTCCCTTGTTGGAAGTGTTCTTAAACGAGGGACGATTTGATCCACTCCAAATAGAAGACCTCCCGCCTGGAAGCGAAGTGGAAGAAAGAGAACACAACGGTGGAAGATCAAGCGGAAGATCCGAGGCCCAAGATGAGTTCGGCTGCGTGGTCGTCATGGCTCGACCGCCTCGAGGGCGCGCGCGCGCAGCAGAGCGCGCTGTCCGCCAAGATCCGCTCGGGCAACGGCGCCGCCGTCGGCACGGGCGCGTTCGCGCTGCAGCAGACGGTGACGCGCCTGAAGCGCGACTTCGACCAGCTCAAGCGGTCGTCGGCCTCGCTCGTGTGCGTGTTGGGGACGTGTAGTATGTAGGTGGTCTGTTGAGGGACTAATGCATGTAGTGGGTTGTATTAGGACCAAGCAGGAGATGGATCGTCGAGAGCGTTTGCTGGACCAGTTGGTCCAGGAGCAGGTGCGTCACGGTTTACATCAGTGTGCGTGAGATATGCCTGATGTAGTGCGTTTCCTGACAGAAAACCGATATGGATATCTACAACAAGCGTGGCGCGACCGGTGGAAACTCAAAGTACATGATACTGTGGGCTACCTCGAAGATGGGGTTGACATCGTGGGCTAACGAGTATTTGATTTTAGCGGGAATGTGCCGCGTGACCAAGCCGGGAAGCTTCTGACGATGCAGAACCAGATCATGAAAGGTCCGTCAGCGAAGACTCCTGTAGTTTTATGCTGGATCTCTGGACTAAACTTGCTTGTTTGGATGATATTTCAGACCAAGATGAGCAGCTCGACTTTATCAGCAAGGGCGTGTCGAACCTGAAGAACTACAGCACGACCATGAAGAACGAGACGGAGCTCCATGTCCGCCTCCTTGACGACATTGACACGGATGTGTCACGCGCAACTGATGGACTTGAGACAGAAGGAGCGCGAGCCGCACAGGTGCGCTTCGCATGCTTCCGGTCTCAAACTGTTGGCGCGAATTCTTGTGTTGACGCTCGCGGTGTTGCAGGTCGCCCGGAACAGCAGCAACTTCAAGCTCTACGTGATCATCCTTGTGCTGTTCGTGATTCTGATCTTCCTGCTGCTGGCTGGCAGCTAAGCAGCTCGAGGCAGTTTGGGTGTGGGAATGGCGAGCGTAGTGGAAGGGGGACAATCATGAGTTGTCGTAAAGTATGTATTCAAAGAGCTCAGCACTTCAGGTCGGTGTCATTATCGCTGCACGTTCTATCATTACTGCTTTAGGCAGCCTTCGGCTTCATCATCCGCGTCGATCGGGTCTTATGCGCCATGGTATTTCTGCTCTTCTTCGGCATCGCGCGCAGTATGAAGTACACAATCTTGCCCTAGTATCCAGATACAACCGGTCAGTCCGTCACCACGCGAACAACCCCAGTGCGGCATCACCTACATTGTTGTAGAGGAACAGAGCGTAGATCAACAGCGATACGTGTCGAGCTGAAAACTCTTCGCCCGACTGACAGACCAGTTTGGCTGGCACAAAGAGGTCCCCGTACGCCACGAGGAACGAGAGCAACATGATCAATCGCAGGAACTTCGTGGACACAAGTGCATAGAGTTAGCCCGGCCTCATCGACATCTAAAGCGAACCTGCCGCTTACCAGCGCGGCACTGCGGAAATACAAGAGGAGCACAGCGCCACAGGCGGCGAGACGCGCGGCCGCGGGCTTTTTGTACTCGTGGAACTGCCACACGCCAAGCGCCGCGAGAAGTGCCTGCACGTGTGTGACGTCACTCGCAAGGGATCAGATCTCCGTGGCAATGGTTAACCATCAATGGCAACACGTTAGGTGCTAACCGCACCAGCTGAATGTAGATGACGATGTCCGACCGCTTCGTGCGGCCGTCGCGCGCCGCCGGGCCCCAGAGCACATTGTGGAGCTGTTCATGCTGCACGACGACCATCTTCGTGCTGGGTCGACAGATTTGTGACTTGTTCCGAGCCTGAGCACCTGAAAGTTGCCTTTATGTTGCACTTCTGTTGCGCATACAATGATGAGCTGCAGACCAAACAGCAACAAGCTCAACAGCTCAGGTGAACATGGCGACGGCTCAAGACTCAGCGACGACGGCGGCCGCTGCCGGGCCGCACCACAAGTTCTCGCTGCGCAGCAGCTACAGCTTCCTGAAGATTGCCATGTACGTTCGCTGTCGCCTACATGTCAGGTCGCGCCGTGTTTTTCTCTTACTCTCACTCGTTGACGCGTTTGCTCCGTAGCATCTCGGAAGATGGCTCCAGCGCCGTCACTGACATCAAGCGCCTCAAGTTCGCGCTGAACAACGAGCTGCGTCTCGTATTCGGCGAGGTGGGCGCCGCGAAAGCCGAGTTCGATTTGCTGTCGCTCACCAAGGCGTCCAAGGACGAGGCCGCGACGGCCATTTTGCGCGTGCAGCACAGGTAGGAAGCGCTCCGGTTGGAGTGGTTGGGGTGGATGAAATGGTCAACACTAAAACGATTGCTCTGTGCCCACAGCCAGCTGCAGTTCCTCTGGGGTGCACTTACGATGTGTACATCGATTGACTCGAAGCTCTGCAAGCTGCAGGTGCTGCACGTGAGCCCGTCGCTTCTGGGGCTTGCCTCGCCGCGCTTCCTGTGAGGCGGCACAAAGCGTGTAACATACAATACCACCCCACATCAGCTGCGCAACAGGGCCGGACCGATACCGTAGCGTTATTCCATGTTACCATAATTGACCTCTGCGTCTATAGCTTGAGCGGCCCTGACGTCTTCTCGCGTTCCTTCTGTCGCTCCTCTGTGCTGGGACTGTCGGCGCGACGGCCTTCCACGTAGAAAGAGGCGTCGTCGTCCGAGCGAAGGCTCACATCGCTCATCTGGCGAGCATAGCCTACTGAGCTGTCAGACATGTACGAATCGCGAATGTCGTCGAGCTGTTTGATGTTGCTGTAGCTGTCACGATCCGCCGACATGTCGGACAAGAACGTGTTGGCCATCCCGTCCTTATCGTGTGAGCTAATTGCATCAATGTCGACGTCTTCGTCCGAATCGTCGTCAATATCGACGGATTCTCTGTCGATATCCTCATCCTCCTCATCGTCGACATCAATATCCTTGTCACCAGTGTTCTTCTCCTCCTCGTCGTCATCGTCACTGCCCGCGGAAGCGTCAATATCGACAGACTCGGTCTCATCCTTGTCCTCGTCCGTGTCACCGGCCTTCGGGAAGTCCAACAGCGGAGCGACACCTTCGTCTTCTTCGTCGTCCTCGTCGCCAATATCGTTCTCAGTGGCACCCGCTCCGCCGCCGGCCTTCTCGAGGTAGGCAACAGCGAGATTATCCAGGTTCTGTGTGTCCGATCGCTGCATGCCCGACTGAGAAGAGGCGTCCAGGGCACTGTTGAACGATCGCTGGGAGTCCACCGTCGAACCCTGGAGGCCGGACGAGTAACTGTCAGCGCTCATGAATGACGAGTTCATATCATCGCCTGCAGTGCTGGAACCCGGAGCGACACTCGACGCGCCGAAAACATCGCTCCGTCCCAACGTTGTCGCCGATGTGTAGCTTCCCACATCCGATGGCGCTCGTCGGTCAAACCAATCATCAGACGATCCGGTTGCGTAATTTTGTTGCAGCTGACGCTCGCGAGACAACGCAGGATTCTGGGCTACGGCATCGTAGTTGTAGGAATCCATTCCGCGGCTGCTATCGCCAGCACGACTCTCGGTTCCGTACGAGTCATCAGAATCGAAGCGAAGCAGCGAGTCACGCTGGGGAGGTTGAGGCCGCGCAGCTTCTTCAGCCATCGCCGTTTCTGCCGCCCGCCGCTCCATGTTACGTCGCCAAGTGTACTTCTCTGGCTCCGGTTTGACGGCCTCACTCGGTCCTGTTGGGCGCTGCTCGTCTTGATGAGAGGATCTAGCACCAGCAGCTGTGTCCACCGCAACACCAGCGACTGCTGCAGCTGCTCCGCCCGCTTCGAGGCCCAGATAGCGATCCGCGATTGAACGGCCCTGCGGCCGACCGTTGCTCGCGCTCTGCGCTCCGTAACCGTTTTGTGCTGATCCGCGACCGGCTTGAGCGCCGTAGCCAGGCTCGGCCCCACTTCCGTAGCGATACTGGCTTCCGCCGTGCTGTTGTTGCTCAGCCCCGTAGCCACCTTGGTTCATTCCAGCGCTTCGCCCACCAGCCTGCTGACCGTACGTGTCCGCTGGGGAAGGAACTTGGGGTTGCTGCTGCTGGCCATATCTTCCGTGCGCTCCGTAACCAGCCGCAGCGCCAGCAGCTGCACCTTGGACACCGGCATCACCCCGTCCGAACGGCTGCTGCTGTTGCTGCTGCTGCTGAGCCATGAAGTTCTGCTCTTTGAAATGCTGACTCTGCGAGTAGGGATCATGGGAGGGACCACCGTGGCGCGTGCCGTGCGCTCCTCCCATCGAATTCAAACGCTCGTACCGTCCACCACGGTTCGCCTCCTCAATCGCGTGGCGACGAGCGTCCCCGTCGTCGTCATCGTCGCTGCCCTTGCCCTTGTTCTTGCATCCGCGAACAATTTTGTACACAATGATGTATGCCTGACGAAGGAAGAGCAGGAAGAAGATGAAAATGTTGACCCCGATGATGGCGTACGCGACCTTGTCTCGAACGTTTTGGGGGAAGAAGTCGTCTTGCACGAGCACCAGCATCATGCACACGAGGACAACCTTCATAAAAACTGACGCGAGGCCGATGTAGTACAGGAACCGAAGTAGGTTTGGCTCGCGGATGATGATGAGCAGGAGGTAGAGGAAGGTCACGCCCAAGACGAAGAAGAGCTGTTTCGTGGGGTCTTGGACGACGCCAACAATCACTCCTGTCGCGACTGCCAGCAAGATCCGAGGCACGAAGAAGAAGCGGTTGTCGAAGTTGTACTCGTCGTAGTAGGCGCTGTACTTGGCGGCGAACGGGCGCTCGTCGTGCTCGACCGTACCAATATCCTTGAGCTCATCCGAGTTGTTCGCGATGATGGCAATGCCGAAGATGATCGCAAAGCCCACCACTGCGACAAGCAACACACAGGCGAGCGCGAAATGTGAGTCCTTCGGCTGGTCCGAGCGCATGTTTTCGTAGATGAAGTAGCTTCCGGTCATGGCGAAGATGTACTGCGCCAGGAGCAGGGCGAGCAACACGGCCCAGATCACCTTGCGGTACCACTTTGCAGCCACTTGGCCAAACGAGAGCTTCTTGCTGACGCACGACATTATCAGGACCCAGATGACGTAGAGCACGTGGATCACGACGACGACTGCCGCGAACACCTTGAGCGTATAGAAGAACAGGTCCTTGGCGTCCACGCCGAGCGTCTTGGCGTACTTGGCCGGGCCGGTCTCGCCATCGTACTTGGGCTGGACCGCCGCCGAGGCGGTGTCAGCGACCGTGTCTGTCAGCGCGAGGCGTCGTGACGGGAGGAACTTGTCCGAGAGCGACGTCGGCAAGTTAAAGTTGGTCCACGCGAGCTCCTTCGAGAACTGGTTGAGGAACTCGGGCGCGCCCTTCAGTTGCAGCTGGCCGATCATGCCGATGTACTGGGCCTGCTCGAGGATGTGGGTCATCTCGTAAAAGCCACCGGCAAAGCTCATTGCCGATGCCATAGACGGAACCAAGGACGCCCAGAGCATGGAGCCGGCGCCGGCCGCGGCCGTGGCCACAAGTGTGGTCGCGACGACCGACGAGATCGTCGTGCCGGCCGAGGTGTCGAGAAAGTGGAGCGTGCCGACCGTGGTCGTCGGCCAGTCGGTGTTGCGCCCGAAGACGCAGCCGGAGCAGTTCTGCGCGGCGATCGCGCTCGCGCTGATCGAGTCGTAATCCGTGCCGGCGGGCAGGCCGAGCTCGCTGACGATCTTACGCTCGCCCCACGGCAGAATATAGAAGTAGAACACCGCGATGAAGAGCACAAGCATGCCGATGCTCATGAGCAGCCCGATGAGCTGCGAGAGGATGATGCAGCCGCAGCATTTCGCGGCGCAGCACAGCGGACTCGTGAGCGCACCCATGGTTTAGACCGCTGGCTTTCGAACGCGCGTAATGTGGGTGTACGGGCTCGTGGAGCGCCGCGGAGACAACGGGCCGGACGCGCGGGAATCGGCCTTCCAGGCGAGACAAACGGGCGGAAGCTGGAGAACGCGAAGTGCCGTCGAGACGACGCGCTTTCTTCTTCCTCTCCGTTACGTACGTGTACGACACGGATTCGATTCCTCCCTCAATGGGCGTGTTACCTCAATGGCGGTCGGTGCAGATGGGGGCGGGCAAACTATCAAGTGCAACAGAAAAATAACCGAGGAGAGCCAGCAGCGGGCAACCAAAATACTGCAGAATCAGTTGATCAGTATAAAGTCTCAGCAAGTGATTCTACAATAAATTGAATTAGAGTGTTGAGGCCATCTCTTCAGACGTGGCAGCGTAAATTACCTAATAAATGACCGAGACGTCCCACTGTGCAGCTGACATGACCACCACCTGGAACTTGTGGGCAAACCCACCGTGAAGCCATTCGAGAAAGTGTAGGTGATGAACTGTTGATTGGTGGAAACGTTTCTCTTTCCGCACGTTTCAGCCAATAGAAGCAATCATCCGTTGAGTGGAAAGGGAGATGGCTACACTACACAATGGAGACCGAAGCCAAGTTGAGCGATGACCAGGTTGGACAAGACTGGCCTTGCTCACCAGTGCAATCACATGCAAAGTGCTCTGCATGTATACCAGCGAACGATGCACTGCCGTAGAGTACGCCTGGCTTGTGGATCAGGTGAAAGTGCTTCACAGAAGCCCAAGCTTCGGCTTCGTCGCTCTTCCTTGCCATGGCATACGGGGTTTCATTGCGCAAGGACACAGTTCACTACGGCTGGATATTCTATGACTACTGATGGCTACCACATTCAGCACAGCGCTTGCGAGGAAACAGTAGTGAAGAAATCTCTTTCGTCGCCGCAGTTTTTGCTGAGCGTCGCACGAACACGCGGTTTAGAGATTTTTCCTCCTTTTTCCTGATTTTCCCAATATTTCACAATTGATCGTTAGAAACCCGTTTCTATCTAGAACACTGGTGTCATTTTCATCGTTGCCGCCCTACACCGACATGAGTGCGACGCACCCGTACGAATGGTACGTTCCTGCGCACGCGCTACGGCCCCCGAGAGGCGTCCACACCGGCACGCGCATTGACCATTGGCCTCTTGAATCTGTAATCATGTGATGTACTGTGCAGCGAAATCAACTTGAGCTTCCCGGAGCCGGAGGATGCCGAGAACGCCATGCTGACCATCCAAGTGGACGAAGAGCTCCAGCCTGAGAAGATCCACCGCACGCTCAGCGTCAAGGGCTCGGACCTCGTCGTGTACGTATTTATGCTGATGGTAAGATCCAATTAGTCGGCGTCTAACCGTTTCGTATGCGCCTACGCGTTGCAGCCACTTTGAGGCCACCGAGATCCGCCTGCTGCGCGTCGCCGTGTCTTCGTTCTACGACATGGCGCTGCTCGTCTCGCGCACGATGCTCGAGTTTAAGGAATAGACGCCACCGCTTTTTTGACTCCCTCTCTATCTCAACTTGCGTCTAACCTCTCTAGTGGCGGCTCCATCCAGTCCACAGAGCGGTCTCTATGTCTGCGCATGTGGATGCCGCCGGCGAGCGACTTGCTCCATAATCCCTCAGCTCCTTGAGGTGGGCTTCTAATGAGGCTATATACGTTCGTAATAGTGGACTCTACCAACAGCTACCGTACAAGGACCAAGCGGGTCAACTCGGAAGCGGCAATGATGATTCTCAGCGATGCCATGAGCACGGGCGGCGCCGCGATGCGCGAGCTGCGCAGCTCGACGGCCGCGGCCCGCGAGACCGTGGCAGCGCCACGCGACGCCGGCCACGCCAGTCTCGGCCGCTTGTTGCGGCTGGTTGCGGACCCGCGCAGCGACGAGAGCCACGTACGTGATGGCACGAGAACCAGGATGGATGTGGGCAAACGCTCTGACGGTTTGATATGGCTACACAGGTGGAGGCGGCCATCAAGCACCACGAGGCAACTGCAGCAGGCGTGGCGGCCGTGGCAGCAGCGGCGGTGGCGCCACCGCGTGCGCTGGCACTGTCGGACCACCGCCACATCAGCAACATTGGCAGCGTGCTGGACGCTGTCGACCGCGCGATTGCCGCGCTCGACGCGACCTCCCCGATCGAGGCGACTGCAGCAAGGTACGCACAATGGATTTGATGGCCTGCCGCGACGAGTGAGATTCTTCGTCCGCCGAGCTGATGATGTATTGGGATTTGTGGACGTCCTCAGGAACATGCTGCGAGCGCTGGCGACCGCGCTGGCCACGCAGAGCGTGAGCGAGTGCTCGTCGACCAAGCACAACATGTGCGTGTGGACCGCGTCGTCCAAGAAGCGGTTGCGGCTACTGGAGTGGATAGCGACGCGTCGAAATCCCGCCGCGTTTCGCGTCGTCGCCGAGAATGCGCTCCACGGGGAGCTTGCAGGCGACAAGACGAGCCAGCTGACCGCGAGTCTCGTGATCTTCGAGCTCGCACAGCGCTCACGCCGACACCATACTGACGCGAGAGGCCAATGGAGCGTGCTACTGGGCCCACTGACAGCGGCAGTGCGTAATGGATCCGTGGAGACGGCAACAGGCGCGAAGCCGTCGAAACTCGGGATCGCGGCGCTCGATGCGCTAATCGCCGTGCTGTGTTTGGCGTCCGAGTCAATGGAACATGGAGATCAAGTACTGGTACGTTCGGATATCCATGGTAGTAGATGTGGACGGCACTGTAGTGGACTAACTGGTATGTCTACGTGTAGGAGGGCATGCGGTTTGCGTTGTCGACGTTCGCACAATGGCACGTGCGATCCACGAGGCGTCAGTGGGCCGTGATGGCGTCGCAGCACCTCGCATCGATGATGACAAAGGCGACGTGCGAAGTCATCGATACACGACAAGCGCTCGAGATGGCCGCGTGGCACTGGAATGCCACGGCGATGTGGCTGTGCTCGCGTAGCGAGTGCGTGCTGTCGGTGCGCAAGACGCTCGTCGATGCCGTGGCTCGGACGGTCGACATTTTGTACCGTGAGTCCAGCTCGCACTGCGGAGATCGTACTGGCGGACACGGGATTTCGCAGCACAGGACCGTGGCGTCGCTTCGTCGACTGTGTGCGCTCATGAGCATGAACACGGGCAGCCCTACAGAGCTACTGCCGACCGTGGCAGCAAAGGGTAAGCTGCTGGTCGCACTAGCTGCCAGCTTGGGAGCCCCGATAACTCGTGAGCTGGCACTCAAGATACTCCGAAAGATTCTCATTGGTGAGAGCGCAAGCGACAACCAGAAACCCGAGCCAGTGGTGTCGTTGTCTCGAACAGAAGTGGAAGCGTTCGTCTCGATGGTTCAGCATTCATCCACCAGCTCCGACGACGGTGTGGCCTCTATGATCGCGGAGCTCTGTCTACACGCCGGCCTCATTGTTCACGAAGACCACTCCACCTGTGACCCGACAACTTCGCGCTATTGGTTGGCAATCACGCACCGCGCGCTCGAAATGTACACGACGATCCCCTCCTTCGACCAGGCGATGCGCACGCAGTGGCTCCGGGACACGTCAAGGGCGGTGCTTCACGTGCTGCATCACCACGTTGACACGGACGTTCGAACGCAAGCCGCAGTCTTGGTGCCGAAACTTGACCTCGTTGTGTGCATGCAGTACGCCGCATCCCGACTCGTGCCTGAGCTCGAGGCCGACACGTCCGGAGGACTTGTCGCGCGGATATTCCAGTGCGCAGAAGGAAATGAGGCTCTCACGACGGACCTCTCAAGCATTCTGGTGGACTCGTTGTGCCGTGGCACTTCCGAGATCCATCCCAAAACGAGTCCGAGTGATTTTGAAGTGACGTCGACCCACAATGAAGCCGCAAGTGAAGATCTTCAAGCCGCTGTGCTGACCAAGTCGCGGGACGGTTGGTGCGCCCGTGCGACTGGCACCACGCGGAAGAGTGTACTCGCCTCGCTTATCCGCAAGGTGTTCAGCTCGCCACGAGACTCGACGCTGGTGGCGTGGCTGCGGGAGCTCTCTCTTCTCGGATGGTTTGATGACGCCCTGGTATCGATTCTTCCGATTGTGACGGACCACATGAAGGTAAACAGGCAAGGGCGCTTCATAATGGACGTCCGTATACTCACTAACGCTTGCTGGGAATTTAGGATCTGGAATCTCTCACGGAAGAACTGCTAGAGGACGAATCAACGCATGCGTCCCGTGCCGTTGAACACTTGTTGTTCGCAAGACTGGCACCGAATCTTGTGTTGCGCGTGGTCCCCCGTGCGTCATTCCTTTCTTTGTATGCAGCGTTTCCGACGAAGCTGTTGGTAGGTTTCTTCGCCTCTGTAGCAGCAGCGTTTGTTCCTCAGTTTGAACTCATGTGCCTTCGTGGCTTGTCTTTCCTGACAAAGGCTAACAACAAGCATAGCACCGTAAGGACATGCCTCTCGGAGCTGGCACATGCGCTGTGGAGCCAAGTGCTGGATCCGCTGGAGTACAAGGAAGTCAAAATGCTCTCTATCGAGCTTCTGACCAAGCTGCCGGTCCAGGAGATCCTGCCTCCTGTGCTGGCAAGCCTGAATGCGTTTGTCGCGGGTCAAGGCGCCCCAGTGGCATTGGTCAAGCTGCTCGCAGCAGATGATAACGGAGAGCTCGATGTTCTCGATGGCGGCTTCGTGGTCGCCAAGTTGCTGGTGTACTACCTCAACCTCATTTTCACTGACGAATCGACCGGTGTGCACGACGTTGCACTGCTCCACAAGACCGTGACTGTGCTGCTCACGGTGCTCAGTCTTCCGTGCTCGCCAAACGAGGCGTTCTCAGCTGAGAAGTCACCCCTAGTGGACTTGCACTTTGGCGCGATCGAGTGCATCTCCCTGCTGGTAGCTCGGTCGCTCAAGCAAGGACCCGCGGAGCTCTGCGCCATTGAAGATACAGTCGTGGCGATCCTCCTCACTGGTCTCGAAGCGAACTCGCCCCACCAGCTTAGTCCCGAAAATCATGAGGATCATGATCCCCATCTGACGATGCTCCAGCAATGGAGGACTACTGCGTACGGGGCGAGCGTTGGCCACGGTCGCTTCTCTGAGACTCAGCTGAGGATCTGCTGCTGCAACGTTTTACTGAGGTACGAGCGCACATGACGGAAGCACTCACACGCAGGTGACGGGACTTACGGTTGGTTTTGGTAGCTCTCTCGCCAAGGCCGACGCCAACGCTATGGGCACGTTTCAGAACCGGGTTCTGCGACAGAGGATTCTTCCGTCGACCCAGCTCGCGCTGCCCCCTCCGGTACTGGCAGGGTGTCTGCAGGTGCGTGGAACAGGATGGGTCTTGCAGTGATGTCGCGCACCAAGTGACTGTCGGTCGGTGCGTTTGTTCCTGTGGTTTAGCTCGCGTTTTCCTTTTTCTTCAAGATCGGCGCCGCCATCGAGCGAGATGATAAGCCCGCTGCCGAGATCGCCCACGCGGGCGTTGACATCGTCCTTCGTATCCTCGAGACACCTCAAGTGCTGGAGCCTGCTGTACGTTGCTCTGCGTGGATTACCTGCGTCATTGGTGTTCATAAACTCACTGGTCTGTTCTGGGCTCGGACAGGTGTACATGAACGCGCTCAAGCTTCTGGGGGCGCTCATCGGCAATGTCTCGTGGCTGTGGCCCAGCCTAGCCGCAGGCGACGCCACCGCGCAGCAAACCATCGCAACGTACGTGTCTCTGCTGAAGCCCCAGCAAGTGCCAAATACTCACTCTTATGTTTCTGGGTTCCATCCATCACAGAGGACTACAACGACTGCGAGACGCGTCCGCGACACCGCCCGTGCAACAGCTCGCGCAGTCGCTGCTGGGAGCGATTCTCTCCACCTAGCGCCGAACAGCGGATTCCTCCGTCTGGCGCTCTCCCATTTGTGGCCAAGCTACGAAAGATGGGGTCTGCCAGTACCCAGACATCCACTGATTGGACTGGAATCGCTGAGGCCGTGGCCATCGAGTCGGAGCGAGCCCGCCAACACCGTCTTCACCGTGAGAAGTGCCGCCGGTGGCTTCGAATGGATCTCAATGCGCCGCGTCGCACCAAACCCATCGACGAAATCAGCAAAGTCCCACCCCCGACACTTGAAGAACCCAGCGATTCTGCGCCGCAGAAAAAACACGACGGTCGCCGACCCCTAATCGAGTGCGATAAGATTTCTCATACAGTACCGGGTTCGTTCTCGCCTTCTCCCTTCCTCATGGACTGTCGCCCTGGCAATCAGGTCGCCGTCGATTTCCCGCGCCGCGCGGCGTTTGGACCCTCGCAATGTGGTCAGCTTCAGCCGAGCGGCGGCTGTGTGGGTGCAAGAAATCACTTGACGTGTGGGTTCACAAAATGCGACCAGGCTTTACCCAGCAACGGTTGAGCGGGTCGACTTCGGCATATAGATTGAGCGCTGGCTTTCAGTAGTATCCGGAGACCATCCTGTGCGAGGCAGCAGCACGCGCCAGCCCCATGCGCTCTCTCCCGCGTGCGCCAGTCGGGCGCCTTCGCAGGCAAACCGCCCGTTTGCTGGAGCGAATCCGCCCATTTCCATCTCGTGCTCTGGACAATCGTCTGCCTCCGCTCAAGACAGGTCTCTCGGCCGACGGTATGATGATGTGAAGTGGAGGAGGCTGGTCTCTGCGCGTCTCAGCTGGGCGGGCGGCTACACAAAGGGGCCCAAGCCCTATCCGTCCGGAGAATCCACCGAGGATCTGGCCCCCGCCATCTCACCATGCGAAAGCCCACCACGTGGTCCCAGGGCTCCGCTCCCTCCAAGCACCCATGAACAGAGCCCCTTCCGATGTGAATCTCTGGACGGCCGCGACGTCACTGGAAACCGGAGAGAGGCGCGCACCCACACCTGCCGTGCCTACGTACACTTCAGAGGGCGGACTGGACTCACTTCCTTCAGAAAACCTCCACTGGTCCCCGGCCCCGGCCACCACCACTGTCCTCTCACTCGCCCGGCGTCAGTCGCCCATTTGCCACGCCCGACGCTCCCACTGCCATGACGATGCGCCACAGTCTCTCGCATTACGACACCACCGCCGACAGCCCGACCAAAGCCGCGAGCGCCAAGACCATGACGCCGAGCTACTACGCGCTGCGCCACTCGTTGCCGAGCGAGCGCAGCGTTCCTACGGAGACCGTAGACGACCTGCGGCGCTACTCGGCGCCGGCCATGGGCTCGTCCCTCTGGGCGCCCGCGGTCGTACCGGAGACCATTCTCGCGGCCACGGACGTGGGCATCGCCGGCGTCGCGCAGCGCAGCGGCCACTGCGTGTACCTGCTCGAGATCGAATCGGGCGCGTTCGGCGCGCACGTGCTGGACCGGCGGTACTCGGAGATCCGCGCATTCCGCGCGCAGCTGTTGGCGATGGCCGCCGGCCCGTGCGGATCCTCGGGCCGCTGCGGCCACGGGCCCTGCGCGCAGCTCGCGCGGCTCGCGCAGCTCAAGTTCCCGCGGCGCCGCCTGCGGCTGAGCAGCGAGGCCAACTTTGACGTGGCGCAGCGCCGCGAGCCGCAGCTCGAGCGGTTCCTCCGCACCGTGCTGTGCGCGTACCGCCTGGCCTCGCGCCGCGAGCTGCGCGCCTGCAAGAACGCGCGCTGCGGCGCGCTGGACGCGATCCGCCAGTTCTTCGAGGTGAGCGAACCCGTCGTGTCGGACCAGGAGACCGACACGGTGACCACGTACGACTACACGGACGCCGAGCGCAGCGTCGACTACAAGATGCCGCTGGGGCTCGCGCCGGTGTACGGGCCGCGCAGCTACAACGCGCGGTCGCTCCGCGGCGGAGCGAGCTCCGCCCGGTTGTACTCGATCGAAGAGCAACCGGAGGCGCTTGCGGCGCACTAGATAGCATCACTGTCAACCCGTCCATGTACGGTATGTAATACACTCGTCGTCCTGTTTACACTGAGAGTATAGTTTGACGAACCGGTACCACGTTTGTCTTAGCATCGACTCGTCACACGTGTACCGCTAGTTCGGCTTACTTGGGCAGCTTGGAGGCGGCCATGAAGAGCGCCCAGGAGCGGCTGAGCCCGTCGTCGAGCGGGCACTTGGCGAGCACGTCGCAGGCCTGCTCGGGCAGCAGCACGGCCGCGTTCGAGTAGAGCAGCGAGGTCCAGCCCGAGCCGTGGCTCTGCCAGTTGCGGACGCAGTCGAGCTGCGCGAGGATCTGCACCCACTCTTCCTTGATGAAGCTCGGCGCGCGCACGACGTCGAGCATGGGCGAGACCGGGATCATCTGGATGCCGTGGATGCACTCGCGCGCCGGGTTGAACCACGTCGCGTAGTCGCACTTGTTGTCGAAGCAGATGCCCGTGACCTTGTTCATGCCGAACGACGCCGGGTGGATGCGCCCAATGTGGTCGTCCGAGATGAGAAAATATGTCTCGATCGCGAGCGCGTTCACCTTGAGCATGAGCTTGGCCAGGTGTTCCACGGGTCGCTGCTGCGTCACGCGTCCGTAAAGCGCGAGCCCGTAGAGGAAGTTGACCTCTTCGGACGTGCTCTCCTCGTCCTTGCCGTCGGCCATGGGCGTGACGCCGTGCGAGTACGAGTGGCCGAGGAACCAGTTGAACAGTCGGAAGCGCGGGAAGAACGCGTCGCCGGCGTCCGTGGTGACGACGTCGCGGATCAGCGTCTCAATGAACACGCGGAGCTCGGCGTAGTCCTCGGCCCGGTGGTCGCCTGTGGACGTCTCGCCGTCCATGTGGAGCAGCAGCGCCGCGGCGGTGATCAGGTACCCGTAGTGGTAGTGGTGGTCGTTGTACACGGCGTTGCCAAAGTCCACGTTCATGTCGTTCTTGTGCAGCGCCTCGCTCGTGATGATACCTTTGTACACCGTGTCGTACACGAGCGGGTACGCCTCCTGGTTCTTCGCGAACGCCTTGAGCAGTCCGCGCAGCTTGGTGAGCCCCTGCTCGAACACGGGCTTCAACTCCGGGTTCGTGGTCATGGACAGGTGCTCGGCCACGAGCACCATGGTCGCAAACTTCTGGAGCGCCTTGCCCTTGAAGTAGTAGCTGCCCTCGCGCGGGAGATCGCGGTTCCAGTCCGTGTGGAGGATATCCTGAGTCACGACGTCGACAAGCTGGAGTTTCTGGACGACGTGCGCAGGGATGTGCGCGCCTACAGGCACGGGCTCGGTCGCCTGCGCGTTCACGGCGTCGCTCGTGGCCTTGGGCGCGACGAAGCGCCACTTGGCCGCGGCGCCGCGCAGCGTGTACGCCTGCATGGGGCCGCGCGTGTGCGACCAGAGCACGAGCTCGGGCATGCGGATCACGAGCGCCGCGTCCGCCATTTGCTGCAAGTGCGTCAGCGCAAAATGGAGGTGCGAGTCCACGGGGCACGTGGTGGCCGCGTCCAGTGTACTGGGGATGGCGCGCTGGAGCGTCCAGTCAAAGCCGAAGGCCTCGCCGTCGTCCTCGGTGAAGACCGTCGCGCGCGTCGGGAACACGCCCGCGGTCTGGCGATACAACGCGAGCACTTTGCGCTCCTCCTCGGGATCCTGCTGGCGCGACGCCTGCGACGACACGTACGCACACTGGATCACGCCGTTGAATGGCTGCGTGGTGCTCAGTGAGTTGTTCTTCATCGTGACGCGCGTGGTGGCCGGCGAGCTCCCGGGGAGCTCTCCGGACACCGCGGGATAGTAAAACAGGATCCACTTGTGGCCGTTGTTGAGCACGATCTCGATGGACGACGACGCGGCGGTCTCGGCCACGCCGCCGTCCTGGTACTGCTGGCCGTTGACCGAGAGGATGCTGTGTTCGGACTGGACGGTCGCGTGGAGCCCGCCGAGGTACGAGAGCGTCGTGAAGGCGTTGCCCATGGACACGTACGAGCGCATGAGCTGCGCCGGACTGGTCTCTGGGCGTCCAGCGGACGCTCCGGAGAGCTGCAGCGTGCATCCGAGGTCGTCCCAGGACTCAATCGCAAGCTGGACGCGCGTCCACTCGGCGGCCGAGAACACGAGGTTCTTGACGGTCGCTGGATAGAAGTAGTATTTGATCGCGCCGTTCTCGTTGACCGGGCCGTCCGAGCGGTAGTCGTGGAGGTACGCGACCGAGAGCCCGCGCTTGTCGTGGGCCACGTGGTACACGTACGGGTTCGCGAAGATCGGGTCCGAGTCGCGGCCGCTGGACGCGTCCCACGCGAGCAGGTTGCCCCACCAGTCGTTGGTCGGGATCGGCGCGTCGCTGGACGCGACGTTCCGAGGTGAGATGAGGTGGCGCAGCGCGTCCGTGGCCTGGAAGAGCCCCGGCGGCGGCGGCGAGCGCGAGGACGCGAGCGACATGGTGGTGGCGACGGCGGCGGGAGTCCGGAGAAGCGAGAAGTGAGGAGGGGGATTGCTGGATTCTCCTTTGCTGGATCCGGAGGACTGGGATCGCGTTGCGTGCGCAGCTTGTTGGTCAAGCCTGGCAGGATCGCTTCAACAAGACAGAAAACAGATCGTCTTAAGTTCGGTATAAGTCCGATCGTCCCGAAGTGAGAGACAAAACACGGGACGACGCGTTTTAGTGGCTGGGACCAACGCGTGATGCGCGCGACGTCACGGGTGTTGGACGGTTTTCCAGCGAATCTTTCTTACACGAAGGCGTGTAGTTCTGACCGGACCAACTGTCAGCGCTTCACTGGATCGGCTCTCTGGTTAGACGATCTATCGACGAAAGAAGATGTTTGGCGCGTCTACACGGCAGCGCTGATATGGAGGTCCAATGGTTGTGTAGGCGATGGAGCGACAGCTACAGTGACACCGTCTGCGGGAGGCCTCCCGAGCAGCAAGCTGAATCTAGCCTGCTGCCCGGAGTTACGCTCGGCTTCGAATCATCAAGCGACGCGCTCCATTCAGCATGCTCAAATCAGCACCAAAATGGCTTTACAACAGGGGGTCACCGTGAAGAATGTTCTAGCCAAAAACGCCGACTGGTGGCGACGAGGCAAGGTGTGGGCGCCGAGAATAATAGAGGCTGTGCGTGCGTATGTGCGACGGCGCAGTGGAGCGATGACGATGGACGCGTCCACCGGCGACATTTGCAAGACCTTGTGGGATTGGGGAATGGTAGCTTCACAGGACGCAACGGATGTGCATGTATGAACGAAGTCACTACGTAGTGCCTTTGTCGGTCGACGCGGTGAAGCCAAAATTATATCTACTGTAGAAATCGGATCGGGTCGTTGGCAGGTGACTGCCCTGGTCAGGCCGTATTCCTCGCCAAATGGTGGTCCCCTGCTGCTGATCATCGGCCTGATGTGGTTGGTGGTCGTGCCGCTAAGCTCGCTGGCCATCCGCCATGGAGAACAACCGGAGAATGTGCAGCCTGGCGACCGCTCACCTCCATGTCTGGCGATGAGTTTTGCCGCTTCAACAAGTTCATTGTAACCCACGATAAGTCGGCTGCAACTCAAAAAGCGGATTTGATTTTCTTGACCTAAAACAATGCACACTTGATCGATCTGCCTGGTTTCTGTTCTTCTTCGAGCAGAAACTGAACTCAAAATCTTCCTAAAAATGATTCTTGGCAGAAATACAGTTCACGCCTGGCGACTCCCACAATTCTGGGGCACTTCCAGCAGCGCTTTGTGGTAAAACACGAGATGTTTTGGAATCGAGCCCTATCCCTCCAGTATGAGTCTCGAGTCGATCTGGGCGACTCGGCACCACCACACTGGACGCCGTCCAGCACCCGAGCCTGCCTCACGTCGCCAGCGTGCTATCTCTCTTGCATGTAGAGAGCGTGACGATCGAGTTTCACACAACACCACTCGTGGCTGCGTCGCTCATTCGCTTTCTCCGCTGGCCCCACAAACGCTCTCGGTCCAGTGGCGCAGCACTGCGGAACACATCGCGGCACTTTCCCGGATCTCCACAACACCTTCCGCTCGACCGGTCACCGCGCCGCAGAAGATTCGCTCCGCACTCGTCGGTCCATCGATCCATTCCAGAGGGCCCTTCTCTGCGCTCCCATCTCCTCCGCCTCGCCTTTGGCTCTTCGCGCTCCTCCACCCCAGACAGTCAGTTCCACATTTTCCCGACCCTGGACGCGGCACGCGTTCTCCGGATCCGGCGTGCCCGAATCCAGTAACATTGTACTAATCCAGCTCTTTCAGCCATGCCCATGCACCACGCCATGCCCGCGCGCGCCTCCAGCGCCGCCATCCGCCGCGTGACGCCCGCGGCGCCGCGCCCGCCGGTGCTCGCGACGCGCCACTCGCTCGGCGCGCTGCCCTTCGACCACGAGACGCTCGAGGTCGCCGTGCTGCTCCGCCACTCGGCGCCCACGACCAGCGTCTTCTCGCCCTCGTCCTCCGGATTGTCCATCTCCTCCTCGTCCTCCTCCACCGGCTGCGCCAAGCCGCTCGCGCCCGAGAGCGTGCTCGCGAGCACCGACGTGCGCGTCGCAGGCGTCGCGCAGCGCGCGGGCCACTGCGAGTTCGCGCTCGAGATCGACGCCGGCGCCGGCGACGCGCCGCCGCAGGTGCTGTACAAGCGCTACTCGGAGATCCGCGACTTCCGCGCGCAGCTGCTGGCGATCGTAACCGAGAGGAAGACCCACTGCGGCCACGGGCCGTGCGCGCAGCTCGCGCAGCTGGCGCAGATCAAGTTCCCGCGGCGCCGCCTGCGGCTGCCCGGCGCCGCGCGCGCGCCCAACCTCGCGGTCGCGCAAGCGCGCGTGCCGCTGCTCGAGCGCTTCCTCCAGGCCATGCTGCGCGTCTACCGCATGGCCTCGCGCCGCCAGCTCCGCGTGTGTCTCAACGCGCGCTGCGTGCTGCTCGGGCTCATCAAGCGCTTCCTGAACGTCTCGGAGCCCGTGGTCGCCGAGCTGCCAGCGCCGCAGGACGAAGAGCACGAGCCCACACACTGCGATGTGGTGGCGCCGGCACCGGCGCCGCGCAGCTTCCCGGAGCTGGCGTTCACGACGCTCTACGGCGACAAGCCGGCACCGCTGTTCCCGATCGCCGAGGATCCAGAGCACGCGGCCGTGTCCTCCGACTAAAGGAGACCACGTAAACCCCCACTGTTCCCAGTTTGTATCATCACGACCACGGTCCGCCCTCCATCAACATCACACGACCACATACTTTATCTATTAGGAGTAGGAACCCCCTTGTAACTTATACATACGATCGCCCCACTCCCCTTTCGAAGTGAAGAAAGGGAGACGACGCATCACCTGCACTTCAAAGACTTGAGTCGCCTCTCGTTACGTTTGCCACGGCTCTCTGGACCGCAGGAACGGTCGGTGCGACCCTGGAGAGCCCAGGGTCTGAACTTCACGCGACCTGGATCAGGCTACCGTTTGCCGCCCTTGAGCGTCCTTTTGAAATCAACCGACGCCTTACATGGCACCCAAGTCCGTCGTTCGACCGAAATACCGTCCATGACTCTCTTGATGGCGTTTTGGCAGCCAGGCACCCACCTCAGTCAAGATGGGGGAAATCCAGTCTTGTGAACCCAAGAACGACTGAGATTTTTAGTGTGCCGCCTGTCCCGTGTGTACATTCCGTGCTGAGTGATGGTAAGCTGACTGCGCGAGAGTCAAGGCAAAAAATGAACTCACTGGAATCCAGGGGCCGCGAGTGCACCCACGGCGCTCTCCCGTCGCGCTTGTCCGTTGCAGAAGCCCTGCCCAGTCCAGTCAACGCCCGTCCAGAGCGAGACGCACTTTCCAATCGACCCGAGACCCCCCACCACAGCGTCTCCACACACACTCTCTTCAACACCATGGCCCTGCCCCTCACCAGCCCCCCCACAGCCCCGTCCTCCGCTCCGATCACCTCTCGCCGCTCGCTCGGCGCCATCCCGTCCTCCTCGGATCTCCCCCTGGCCACGGGCATGGTCCCGCGCCACTCGTCCCCGGGGCTTCTGCCCTCCGTGGGCCAACCCGCCACTGACCTCGCCGAGAGCGCGCTGCTGCGCACGCAGGTCCGCATCGCCGGCCTCGCCACGCAGGACGCGCACTGCGTGTACCTGCTGGAAGTCGACACGGGGGTCGGCCGCGTGCCCCACGTGCTCCCGAAGCGGTACTCGGAGATCCGCGACTTCCGCGCGCAGCTGCTGGCGATCGTCGGCGACAAGAAGACCCACTGCGGCCACGGGCCGTGCACGCAGCTCGCGCAGCTCTCGCAGATTAAGTTTCCGCGGCGCCAGCTGCGGCTCCCCGGACTGTCCGCGGCGCGCCGCGAGCCCGACGTGGACGTCGCGCACCAGCGCGCGGCGCTGCTCGAGCGGTTCCTCCAGGCTGTGCTTCGCGTCTACCGCCTGAGCTCGCGTCGCCAGCTGCGCGTGTGCACGAATGCGCGCTGCGTCGTGCTGGACGTGATCCAGCAGTTCCTGGACGTGACGCCCGAGGCACTCGCGGCCAGCCGCCCGACGGAGCGCGAGCTCCGCGTGACCATGGATCCCGAGTACAAGGCCTCGCGCCTCCAGCTCACCAAGGTGCTGCTGCCGGGCGACGCACACAGCTACCCGGAGGTGGCCCACTCGACGCTCTGCTGCGACGGCCCTGCGCCGCTGTTTTCGATCGACGAGGCCCCCGAGACTGTCGCCTAGACGCCATGCTGCTGCCCCTCAACGGAAAGAGGCAGCAACACGTACATACTGATCGCTGTACCATTAGATACCTTATTTACTTCAAGAGAGCTTTGTGTATTGTTGCCCACACACTCCTCGTCATCGTTTCCGAGCCGTCGATGGACTGAAGAGCGCCTCGATCGCCGACGTGATCTTGGCCTCGTCGTCCAGCCCGCCCATGACCTTGGCCGCGGCGCCCCACTGGATGTTGCTGGGCAACTCGCCGTCGCTCTCGGCCTCGTGGACGCGGAGCTCGGCTTCGCTGACGATGTCGTTGGCGCGCTGCTTGGCCCACTACAAACAAACCCAAAAGTGAATCATGCTGCGGTATTTCCAGGTTCCACGTGCCATCACGTACCTCCAGCCACCGAGATGGGCGCCGAGAGGACTTGCGCGACCCGGGCTGAGGCAGCGGCCGCTGCGGGTCCACAAGCACTCGGCCGGGTCGGCCGACTGATGATGTGGTCGCTGGCAGCGCCGAGCAGTTAGTCTTGACGGTCGGCACCATCGTGATTGTCGGCGGCCGCACGGCGATTGCTTTGAGCGTCCGCGGCGACCGCTGGCCGTGGAGCGGCGATGCGTGCTCCTGCTGGTGCCGCTCCAAGATGCCGGCCACGAGCTCGCGCTTGTACTGCGACCAGCGCACGTCCCGCTCGAGATCGTGGCGCACGTTGTCGACGTCGACGCGGCTCGCGAGCTCAGCGCACTCGCTGCGCATCATTCGCTCGGTCACCGCGTCCTTGAGCACGGTGTGGCGGAAGTCCACGCGGTCCATGCGGTACAGCACGGCGCTGGGCGACGACACGAGCACTGAGAACTGCGCGTCCGCGGCGCCCGTGAGGACCTCGAACGCGCCTACGTAATGGCGACTGTGAAGCATAAAAAGTGGGATTAGTGGCGAACGAGTGGTGACGTTTGTTGTGAGTACGCTGACCTGTTGATCGAGCAGAGCTCGACAAAGCAGCGCTGTCGGTCGATCCGCAGTGTGGGAAACTGCTTGACCAGGCGGCAGTCGCCGTGCTTGACAAAGTAAACGTGGTCTGATGGCATCCCGACATCCATACGTCAGTACAGCTACCACGAGAAACACGCAACATAGCAAATCAAACGCACTCGCTGGGTCGCCTTCCTTGACGACGACGTCGTTATACGAATGGCTAACTTTCTCCATTCGCCCCGTGAGCCGCAGGATGTTGTCGGCGTCCCAGTGCTCTAACGCTGGAACGCTCGCGAGAAACTTGATCTTCTCTCTACGCAGTCAAAGGAGGAAAGAATGGGAAGGCGATTCGCACACGAGGCAAGCCGGTGACCTCGTACCGTAGCTCTCGGTCCGAGTAGCTCTTGCGCAGCTCCAAGAATGCCTCGCGTTCAATCTTCATGCACAGCGTCTTCTCGTTCGCGACGACCGACGCCGTGCGCTGCTGGTCGCTGGTCAGCAAACCCACGTCGCCGAAGCACTCGAGTGCCTTCATGAACCGCACCACGTACGTCATACCCTGTGTGTCGTCTATAGGAGAAAGTGTGTCAGCAAACATGCACGTTCTCCATTAGCAAACGCAGGCGATCCACTGTCCGGACCGGGGGCGCCTCCGGGGTTCAAGAACGTTGACTGGATCCGCGCACGGTTGAGGATCTCGTCAAAGCCGTTCATCGAGGGCACGGCGGCGTGCGAAAAGTCCACGACGACATTGAGTGAGCCGTACATGATGCAGTAGAACGCGTCGGCCGGATCCCCGATGTGGAACAGCTCCTCGCCGCGCTCGAGCTCGATGCCCTTGACGATGCGCAGGTATCGCAGCCGCTCGCGCGGCGGCAGGTCGGCAAAGTACGTCACCGTGTGGACGTATCGGTCGAGGAACTCGTAGTCGTCCTTGCACCGCGCGAGCTCCGACTTTAGCAGCACGGTTCGAAGCCGCTGCCGGACGTCGGGCGGCGGGTGCTCGACACTGTCCGCGCTGGCCATTACGTCGCGAAGGCTGCGGCGCGGAGACGGTGACGGCGGCGCGTCCCACATGGGCGGCGGACGCAACATTCTCACTCGATGGGAAGAGAGACCAGTAAGCCTGCAGACGCCAATGAGCCCCCAGCGAGCTAAATATCGCCGTGCAAGAGTGATGTTGAAGTATTCGCGGTATCACCTTGTTTTGGCAAAGCACCCATAATGACTAGCTCACCTTGTTTTGAGAATAATGCTGGAGCATGGTTATGTTGTCTTTATGTGTACCACACTGTGTTGGGCATTGTGGTGTATAGTTGGTGTACACGGTTCCGGCAAGTCTCCCGCCCAAAGGCACAATAAAGGCAAGCCCGACTCGGACCGGTACGTGTGGAGATGACGCGGGGCCGCCCGGCGGGCGCCTTGCGTGCTCCCCCCTGTGTGCGCGCCGATAGCTAACGGTGGTGTATGTATCCAGAGACGCTCTCCGGATCTTCCCGCTTTCCTACTCCTCCTCCACAATGGCGACGCTGGATCCGGAGACCAAGAAGAAATGCTCGGACCTGCTCGAGCACTTTTTCAAGATGGACGCGACCGAGCCGTTCTGGGAGCGCGTCAACTGGGAGGAATGGGGGCTCTACGACTACCTCAGCGTGGTCAAAGTGCCCATGGACATGGGCACGATCCGCAGCAAGCTCGCCAAGAACGAGTACAAGAAGGCGGCCGAGTTTGCGCGCGACATGCGCCTCGTCTGGGACAACTGCAAGCTGTACAACCAGGACGGCTCGGAGCTGTACCAGATCGCGGACGAGCTCTCCAAGAAGTTCGAGGACCGCGTCAAGTTCATGAAGCTCGACGTCGGCCCGCGCCCGGACCGCAGCATCCCGTGCGTCCGCATTTTTCCGGAGGCGCTCGCTGGATTTTGTTTTGGACTCCTGACGTGTATGTGTTTTGAATCCACTAGGGCACCGAGCACGGAAGAGCGGATCGCGTTCTGCCAGAACATCTACCTGCTCCCGGCCAAGGAGCTACGCGCGGTCCTGGAGATGCTGGATGACCAGTGCCCCAAGTCGGTGGACCGGGTACGCTGTGGTCGGCGTCCATCTCGTGAATACCCTTCCGAACTAACTGAATGTCTGGATTACCTTCGCAGAGTGCTCCGGACGAGCTGGAGATCGTGCTCGACAACGTCGACACCAAGACGTTCCACGAGCTGGAGAAGTTCCTCGTGGAGAAGATCCCGGAGGGCGCGCGCGAGCCCGTGACGCCCAAGTCGTCCAAGAAGTCGTCGTCGTCCAAGCGCTCCTCGTCCTCGTCCGCCTCGGGCTCCGCCAAGAAGAGCAAGCCGGCGAGCAGTGATTGATAGTGTCACGCTGCTCTTTGGGTCCCGGTCGCACCCAGACGCGATGCCTGCGAGAGGAGAGGTGGGTGCGAGCCGGTTGAAAGAAAGCGATCAAGAGGATAGTTCAATGCACGTGCATATTATTTACGCCGCGGCAGCCTCATGCCGCTAGCTCTTCTTTTTTAGCTTGAGCGAGCTGGCCAGCTTGCCCTGGCGCGCAAACGTCTCCTGGAACGACTTCTTGGGCTGGATGCTTGGCGGCGGCTGCTTGGACGGCGATGTCTGCATGTCGTGGAGCCTTGTGAGGTCGAGCTTGGGCACAGCAAAGGCGGCTGTGGCTGGTGTGATCGAGGCGTGAGGCTCAAACTTGTTCTTGCTCCACGGGTTCGCGTGCGCTACGGCAGCCTCAGCCCTCATCGTCTCGTGCGCTGGCTTGTTCAGCGACCCAGCAAGGCGTCGCGTGGATTGCCACTGCGGGGGCACCACGCGCGGAGACATTGGCGCCGGGAGAGACACACTCGTTGGCAGCTGCATGACCTGCGCGGTCGCTCGCGTCGACTCGCGGCGCTCGCGTCGGCCTCGCCCCGTGGCGTTGCCACTGGCCATGCCCGCCTTGAGCTGGAGCAGCTCGTCCTTGTGCATCTCCATGAGCTCCTTCAGCGACGGCTGGTCGTCCGCCGGCGCCTTCGTCCACTTTTTCCCGTGGAGCTTCTTGCCCGCACGCATGATCTCGTCCCATTCCTCATCCTGCTTCCTTGCGGTCTCCACGCGGCTCGTGACGATGTCTTCCAGCTCGTCGTGAAGCCGGAGCTGCTGCTCGCGCGCCGCGAGCTGCGTACGCAGCCGGCCGATGAAGCGGTTGAGGTCGCCCTTGCGCCGCTGGATCTGGCCCAGCACGCCCGAGGACTGCAGCTCGATTGGCGGGTGGTACTCTGCATGGAAGAGGGAGCAATTGGTGCGGGGCAGGTCGCCCAGGGCATTGGTCATGAACACTAGTACGTACGCTTGCGTCTGCGCTTTCGCAATTGCTGCTGGAATATCGCGAGGAGCAGAACCAGCAGCAGCAGCCCGCCAACGATCAGCAGCGGCGTCTCCACATTCGACGAGTGCGCGACGTTCTGGCGGAACGAGCCCATCTTGACAGCACGGCGAGGCTGCACGCGCCAAGTCCCGCGACGCTACCCAGGCCAATCCTCCCGCATACGAACGTATATTTAGGTAGGGAAGTTGCTGATAAGCACAAAAGATTTCCATGTCTAGAAAACCTTAGTTGCTGACCGACAGCCCTCCGATTCTCTCGCTTTGTGCATCTAATCGGTCGTGAACGTCAGTGATCCATCCTTCTTGCGCTTCCCGCAGAGGCAGCCAAACAGCTTGACGCACGGCAGGTCGTAGTAGTACTTGTCCTCGGGGTCGCTCAGCGTCTCGTAGGCTTCTCGGAGCTTCTCGTACTTGGCCGGCTCGGTCTCGTTGTTGAAGCGCTTCACCAGGCGGTTGTACGCCGCGTCGATCTCGTCTTTCGACGCGATCTTGACGAGCCCGAGCTTGGCGTACAGGTCCTTGCCGCGCCACATGCGCTCCTCGTAGTACTCCATCTGCGTACGAAGCGCCTCGTGGATGCGCTGCTCGCAGCCGCCCCAGTCGCTCATGTGGGTCGCGCAGAACTCTTTGCTCAGCACCTCCATGTAGTGGACGCACTTGCGCCCGCCGTGCGGCCGTGCCTCGCAGATCCAGTCCTCCTCCGGCTGCACGTACTGGAGCGTGTGCGAGAGGCCGTAGTACGTGGCCTGCATGCTGAACAGTGTGCGGCGCGGCCGCTTGCGGTTGCACGTAACGCGTGTGCTGTTGCACGTGACCGCAAGCAGCGTCGTGTTGAGCGGCGCGGTCTGGAACAGATCGTGTTTCTCCATGAACGCGTACACGGCGTCCACGGGCTCCTGGCCTTCGAGGATCTCAAGGTCGCCCATTTTCTTGTCGTCCGTCTCCCATACGGGGATCGACAGCAGCATGGGCTCGGCGCGCGTGCAGTTGGGGCGCCGGCGCGGCTCGTTACAGACCTCAATGAGAAACTTCTTGCGCTGCTGCAGCGTGAGATTGCGCATTTGGCCATAGTCGTAGATCAGGTCCGTGGGCTCGACGCCGTCCATGAAGTCGAGCAGCTCGCGCGTACCGTCCGGGAGCGTGTAAGACGCCTGGTAGATGAGTCCGCGATCTCTCGAGCACGCGAGTCCACGGCTCTCACAGATCGCCCGGAGCAGATTGGTCTTCTCTTCGCTGCCGAGGCCGTGCTTGTTCCCAAAGCGAGCGACAGCATCTGCCGGCTCGTCGTTGCGGAGCACTTCGAGCACACCGAGCTGGCTGCCGTTCTTGGCGGCCACGGGCACCGACAAGACCACAGGATAGAACCGCTCACACTTGATGGGCAGATCCTCCGGCTTTGGAGGATGCGTCGGCGAGATGCCACAGAGAATGTCCACAAGGTTGTCGGCTGACTGCGGCGACAACCCGTGCTTCTCCGCAAATGCGTAGGCGACGTCAGCCGGCTCCTGACCTTCAAACACTTGCACATCGCCAATGTAGGCGCCCTCACCATCTGTGATGGGAACGGACCGCAACAGGGCCGCGCCTCGCGTACACAAAATGTCATTGCGTGGGCACAGCTGGTTGAAGAGAGCGACGTGAAGCTCTCGCGAGATGTTCTTCTCGAGGGCGAACCGGTACGCGGCGTCAGCGAGCTCCTGGTCCTCTTCGATGTTGAGCATTCCAGCGTTGGTGCCGTTACTGTCTACGACGATCGGGGCGGAGAACACGTACGGCGCCATACGCGAGCACGTGACGTACGGGTCCTTACAAACCACCTGAAGGATCTGTCGCCTAAACGCCTTGTCCAGTCCAAAGTGCAGCCCAAAGTTGTACACGACGTCGGCGGGCTCGTCGCCCAGTGAGATATCCAGGCGTCCGACGACTTGGCCGTCGGCGAGGGCGATGGGCTTGGAGAACACGAACGGATTGCGGCGCTCGCAAGCCGTACGCGCGCATACGACGTTCAATAACTGGGTCATTGCAGTCTTGGGCAGCTTCTGATCGGTCACGAAGCGGTAGATCTCGTCCACGGGCTCCACGTCGTCGTAGATCTCCAGCGTGCCGAGTTCCTGTTGGCCGTCGACGACGATCTGCTGCTGGAAGACGAGTGTATTGAGCCGCGTGCACCGCAGTCCGGGCTGCCGGCACACCGACTCGAGCACTTGCTGTCGCGCGCGGCGCGGCAGTCCGTGGTGCGCCGCGAACCGCGCGAGCGCGTCCACGGGCTCCTCGTCCTCGAGGATCTCGAGCTGACCGAGCACGTGGCCAGGCGCGTCCTGGATCGCCGTGGCGAACACGCGCGGCTGCGTGCGCGTGCAGCGCACCTTGGGCTGGCGGCACACCTGCTGTAGCGCACTGTGGCGCCACGCGCGACTCGCGCCGTGTTGCGCGCGCACCTGCTCGAGGACGTCGACCGGCTCGTCCTGGGCGAAGAGCACGAGCCGGTGGCTCGCGTCGCGCCCGGCGGCCGTGGGCGTCACCACGAGCGTGGACTGGAGCACGATCTGCGCGTACCCAGACGCCCATAGAACAACCAGACAGAGCGCCGTAAGGAGAGACCGAGGCAGCATCCGGTAGCGCATGATTGCCGGTGGAAATAAAGAATGCCGCCGATGACCTTCTGGAAAGGTGTCCTTTAGAAGATCCGCTCGATCTACTGTATTAGGGTGTATTTTTCGGTGAAACGTGATTGGATGAAATATATCTCATTGAGTTTCGCCTGTCACTCCACGTCGCCTGTCCGTTTGGTGAATCATCCCTCCGCCCCGATGGTGGAAGAGAGCTGCAGTCAACGAAGAGCTCCCAACACAAGAGGGAACTGATACGAGAGGACGATGGCATCGCGGCCGCTCCCGCCGGGCCGTCGAGGCCGCGGCGCGCGCGCGGCGCCAGCGCTGCACCTGCCCGACGTCAAGATCCTCAGCGACGCGGTGGACGCGCCCACTGGCGCGATGCCCACGAGCAGCTACGCCGAGCAGCTCCGCGCGCAACCGTCCGTGAGCGCGGCGGCGGTTGTTGAACCAGAACACGAGTCGACGACCAAGGACGTGGAATACGAGCCCACGCCCGTGCGATCCGTGAAGGCGTTTGTGTCCTCGCTGGAGAAGGCGCAGGATCCGGTCGTACCGGATCGCGTAGTCGCCGCCGCCGCTGCCGGCGAGGACGCCCAGCTGCCTCGCGCGCAAGCGGCTCCCGCTGCTGCGACGACCCCCGCTGCGGCTGCAGTTCCACCACAAGTGGTTGTGGAGAAGCCCACACCGCAGGTTGTGGTCTCCGCCGCGACTGCGCCGATCAAGCAGGTCGCACAGGCTCCAATTCAGCAGGCGCGCGTCTCGCCTCCGCCGGTGCAAGCCGCTGCGGCTGCCCCGCCAGTTGCGTTCGAGGCTCCGGTCGCTCGAATCTCTTCTGTGCCAGCTGTGGATGCTTCGGCGCTGGAAGGTGTCCATCCATTCAAGGCCCTTCTGCCGATCTACACTGTGCCGGAAATCCCCGAGACGGTCGACTGCGTGTTCGACGACGCCGCGCTGGAGATGCAGAAGAACATCATGAAGGTCGTCAAGAAGGTATTTGGCAAAGATCGGACCAAGCTCGAAGACTTCAAGATCAACTCGCGGCTCTTCGGCAACAACTTCATGGACCCTCTTGAGTACGTCGAGTCGCTTGTGAAGGATCTGGGTGGGAACCGTGCGCTTGTGCTGGTGCCGTGCCTCGTGTCCATCCAGCCCGACTTCATGAAGCGCAGCTCCATGCTCGTTGCCGCGCGCAACTATCGTTTGAGATGTCTGGCAAAGCTGGAAGCGTCACTGGACAAGGTTGAGGTGGCAGCTCCTCCGACGGTGCCTGCTCCAGTCGAGCGTGCGACACCCAAGACGGAGCATGTGCCAGCGGCAGCGACTATCGCGGCTGCTGTTGTCACTGACGCAGTTGTCACCCACGAGGTCGCACAGGAGGACGCTCCTACCACGCTTGACGCGGGCGTGACCGTTCTAGAAACAAGCAGCGATGTGGAAGTCGTGCAGGAAGAGACGCCTGGCGTGGAAGTCGAATCCCACGTTACTGTGGAGCGCTGCTATGCCGAGGAGCCAGCGGATGCCTTCGTCCCTCCAGTCAACGAACTTGTACCGGAAGCGGTAGCCGAAGCAGTGCCACAACCAACTTTGGTGACGTCCGAGCCTATCGCGTATGCTGTCTCTGAGCCTATGGTGTACGCCGTTTCCGAGCCTCAAGCTGTCGAAGCCGTGCTGATGGAGCCGACTGCGCCAATCGAGACGCCTCTTGCTGCGTCACTCGCGCCGGTAGAGGCCCCGATTCTTGTGTCTGCCGCAGTCGAACCCACCCATGAAACACCCACCTGTATTGCCACGGCATCCGCTCCTGTTGAGGAAGCGACAGTTGAACCTGCCCCCATCAGCCACCCAGAACCGATCGTCGAACCCCCTGCCGCTACGCCAGTGGAGAACACGACACCAGTGACCATCGCGCGTCCGACGGACGGTCTCCAGTCGGCTAGCAACTTTATCACTGTGGACACGACCGTCTCCAGTGAAACCTCCTCGGTGTCCAGCGCGCCTGCGACGCCGTCCGCGGCATCGCCTGTCCACCACCAGCCTATCCGACGGAAATCCACGATCAGTCTCTTTGGAGAAGAAATTGCCGACGACGACGACGAAGATGAAAGTGACAACGAAGAGGAAGAAGCCGTGAAGACTATTCTTCCGGCATCCATCGAGGCGGCGGCCCCTACCTCCACACCTGCTCGCACCCCCAGCCCGGAGCCGTCCTTGGCGCAGTCTTTCTACGAAGCCGAGTCGCTCTTCGGAGAAGTCCTTCCTGTCGTCATCAAGCCCACGACGGAGTCGCCCACGACGACGCCCGCGCCAACGGCCTCCATCCTGAAGCCGCCACCTGCTCGCACGGGCATGCTCTTCGGCTTCGCGTCCGCCGGGGGCGACTCGGACTCGGACTCGGACTCCGAGTTCAGCGACTGAGCTCAAGTGTAGCCATGTGTTGTCCTTTCACATATTGAAAAACCACGTTCGTCGTTGAGTGGTTTTTCTCGAAATATCGTATAATACGGGTCTACATATTTGATGTCAGAGGATCTCTGCATTGTGACAGGGTCGGAACCGCGTGAATCGAGAAAGACACCCGATCGACCAGCATGACGGCACAGCTCTCGCGCGCCAACAGCGCGCTGGCCGAGCACGGCACGTTCCGCGTCGAGATGCTCGGCAGCCAGGAGTCGCTGGACCTCGACAGCGGCAAGTTCTACACGGTACAGCACTTGTAGACGAGCCCGTTTTGTGCGCTCGCGATTATATCTCACGGCATGTTTCACGATCCCCAACGGCAGGAATATATCCTGCGCTGCACGTGGACAGACCGAACCGGCGAGTCGGAGGTGGGTGCGGCTATATATCCGTCATGGCGAGCAATGCTGGAGACGTGGTGCCAATGGGTCTGTCTGTGAATCAATGTACAGATCTGGGACGTGGTGCGTCGGTACCGGGAGTTTA
Organism: Pythium rhizo-oryzae; assembly: GCA_027475725.1. NCBI lineage: Eukaryota > Oomycota > Peronosporomycetes > Pythiales > Pythiaceae > Pythium > Pythium rhizo-oryzae. Next base: position 22,020 of record JAMFLL010000115.1, on the reverse strand, counting down.
GCGCCATCGATATCCTCGTACGTGTCGCGTCTGTGTTGCCAACGCGTGCTGACTGTATAGCACCGACCCGACTAACTAGACTGTCTGCTGCAGCTGCGGGAGAAGTACCCGTCGCGTGCCTCGCTCTTCCCATTGCTGCCGAGCAAGAAGCTCTTCGGCTCGTCGCTGTCGGCCGAGTTTGTCGACAAGCGGCAGCGCGATCTCGGCTACTACGTCTCGTCGATCCTGCACAGTCTGCCACTGGTGCGTTTGCGACTGTGGATACCATGGAGCCATGATAATTCTTTCCTCAATCAATGACACATGTGACTGTGGTTGCTACCGCAGCTTGTCCAGGACGAGATCATCGATTCGTTCTTGGAGATCAAGCGCCACATCCTCCAGCGCTCGCGCGAGCAGGAACACAAGCGCGTGTTATCCCACCAGGGGTCGATGTCCAGCCAACAGTCCTCGTCGCGCACTCTGCACGTCGTGCACGAATAGCTCGACGACCGAAATGCCCGCATTTACCCTGCGCGTGCTGTGTTGCGGAGTGATGGTCTTGTCGGCCGTTTTCTAGTTGGAAAAACCTCGTCTAGGTGAAACCACCCATACAAATGTACTATCACTTGCCTAAACCTCGCAGCGTATAACCTTGAAGAGACCATCACTCCTTGCGCAGGTGGATTTCCCCCCCTCCTGGGGGGAAAAGAGGGGGTGGTTGCGTCGAGCCGCCCACCACGTGCCGCGTCCCCCCTCGTGGCCCCACGGAACCACCGCGCGGACGACACCAAGCGCGGCCACCGCACGCGTCGGCGCGAGCTCCCAGGACGCGCGCGAAGACCGAAGGACCTTAAACGGCGTTTAGACCCGACCGATCTGCACGCCGCGCGCGCACGAAGAGACGCGGCCAGCCATGTCGCTCGACCTCATCGCCATGGGCAAGTACGTCGACGACTCGAGCAGCTCGAGCTCCTCGGACTCGGACTCGGACGACAACTCGTCCAACAACTCGTCGTCGTCCTCCTCGTCGTCGTCCTCGTCGGCCAACAGCTCGGCGGCGTCCTCGCCAGCGTCGTCCCCCTTAGTGTCCGCGGCGGCGCGGAAATCGCTCACCACTGCGTCCGGCAAAGTGCGCATGAAGCCCGGCCCGAAGCCCAAGGCCGGTCCGAAACCTGCGCCGGCGCCCAAGCCCAAGGCGAGAGCGCAGCGCGCGGCAGCCATCGCGGCGACGGCGCGGTTTGAGCAGGACGACGACGACTTTGAGCACTCCCCGCCGCCGCCGCCGCCAGCATCCATGCCTCCACCGCCGCCGCCGCCGCCGCCATTACCCCTGACAGAGGTGACAGAGAAGCCCAAGAAGAAGCGGGCCGCACCAGTGAAGCGCGCACCCTCAGCCCCAGCGGCAAAGAAGAAGCAACGCGTGCAGGAGGAGCTGCCGCCGCCGCCACCGCCGCCGGCCTCGCCGCCCCCGCCGCCACCGAGCGACGACTCGTCGAGTAACAGCAGTTCGATGGAATCGAGTGACAGTTCCAGCAGCTCCGACTCGGACGACTTTGATCGGACAATCCCGAGACGCCCGTCGTCCTCAAAGTCGTCGTCCTCGTCCAGGGTGAGCCCGTCGTCCACGAGAAACAAAACGAATGCTGGCGCGACCCAATCGTCGCCATTAGCAGCAGATGCGCTGAAGGTCAAGCTCAAGCTGCCGCCCGGGTTCATCGCCAAGCATCCAGATGGAGCGGCGCTGAAGACGACTCTGACCGATCGAGGCAAGCTGAAAGTGCAGGTCACGAACTCTCGGCCGCCCACCAAGAAGCAAAAAACGCTGACACCAAAAGGGGCAGCCAAGACAACATCAAAGGCGAAGGCGAAAGCTCCAGCTGCAAAGGGCGCAGCAGCCTCGAAAAAGGGAAAGAAAGGTGCATCGCCTGCCGCTGCTCCTCTTGCTGCTCCTCCGATTGGAGCGCTTCCGCCACTTCCTGCTTGGCAGCCTATCCTTCCGAAGCTGATCCCGAAGGGGCCCACTCTTCCGCAAGGAGAACTTCGCGGAAAGCGCGAACTCAAGCTGGTTGGGCACGAAGTCGATCAGAGCACTCTGGATGAAGTACCCGAAAGCGAGCTGTCGACGGATTTCAACGATCCATTCGCGGTCGAGTCCGATGCCCTTCGTAACCTCGACTTGTTCTTCTTTTGTGACGAGTTTGGGTACGTGCGTAATGAATCTACGCTTGATGTGACCTTCAAACGACTCATCTTTTATTCGATAGGAACGCAATCGGGTTGGAAATTCTCGAAAAACCGAAGCATGAACGCCCGAAAATCATGGGCTTTGGCACCGTTGTACAGCATCTCCCCCCAGCCGAACGACCTCTTCCCGTTAAATACGTTCTCCCGTCGCCGGCGTTTCCGTCTCGCAATCGAAAGCGACCACGATCCGACAGCGGAACTTCGGCAGCGTCACCTCCTGGAAAACCATCGAAATCCCGTGGAAACGGTGCAGCAAGTACGTCGAAAGTAGGAGTGTAATGTTTCTGTCGTGCTCTAACTTGAACGTATTGCGCCACAGCGATCACCAGTAAATCGTCCAAATCGCCGAAGAACAAGTCTTCAATGCCTTTGGCGAACGGTTCGGCGATTCCGGAGCGTGTGCCACAGCTAGATGGATGTGACTCTGGCTCCGATACATGCCTCCCAGGTCCCGGAGTTCACCGATCCAACACCATATTCAACTCAGTCTCGATACACGAAAGCACTTCGTACCAGGGTGTTCCCAAGCGCTCGATATCGCAGCTGGATGGGCTCTCCGATTCTGAAGGAAGCGACACTGCTTCTCGTTCAGGGCCAGATTCTGCTAAAAGTGGAAGCGACTCTGAAGGTGAACTTTCAGCTAATGACTCTATGTCTGGCTCAAGTGCGAGCAGTGACTCTGACAGCGGCAATGAAAGCGACGATCACGAGCAAGCGTCAACAAGGTCGGACTCATCTGCTGCACACGTGGCCACGAAATCACCCGTCTCATCATTGCCTGTCGCGGCAAGAAAAGAAGACTCTGCTTCTCCGCATAAACAGCAACATGACACGCACGCGAAGGAACCCAAGAAATCGACAAAGGGGGCATCTCCGGTGAAACACTTAACGATGAATCCAGACGTCGACGAACTGATGCGAACTGACAAGGAAGGAATCGTCAAACCGCGCGGAACTGAAGATGAACTGAACTTGCTGGAGTGCGGCTTCCGGCACCCTCAAGAGTACAAACGAGCTCGTGTGTGGCTGCCAGAGATTTCAGATTGGTGCTTGGACTACTCGGAAGGCGATCCGACTTTGTGGGTTATTACACCACATGCATGGTACAAAGTTGCTGGCCCGCTTTCTGGGATGCTACCTCATCAGTCGTACCGCGAGAAGTTCCAGCATGTGCGGAAGCTTTTCGAAGCAAGCTACTTGGTCGCTTACGTGTTGAAGGAGTGGCTTCCCATCAACAAGAAAGTGTCGTATCGATCGACACTCCAGCAGATTGTCGAGCTGTCTCTCAAGGGTCGGTATCCGGTGGTAAGTGACCCTCACGATACTTCATGAGGATTGCTATGGCTTTTAGCTCACATTGATGTTGCGTGCTTGAACAGTCGGGGTGGTTTCTGATGGAGAATTGTCAGTTTATCCAGAACCAAATCTGCGATTTAGTTGCAGATAAAGAAGCCTACCTAGACTCGATGTTCTTCAAGCAATTGCAGCGCATGTATGAAGCGCATCGAGCTCGTGAAGAGAGGGTGAAAAAAGATTTGGCTGAGAGGGAGGAGAAGCGGATCCGTCGTGAGGATGAGAAAATCAAGAAGAGACAGCAGCAGGAAGAGGAGCGACGGAAGCTTCAAGACAAGAAAGATGAAGAGCGCAAATTGAAGGAAGCTGAGCGTCGGTATCCGATTGAAGACAGCGAGTTGCTTCAAGAGGAAGGAGATGCGGCCGCACATGTGCTACCAGTAACTCCATCTCCTTGGATGGGAGTTGATGGCTTCCTGTTGGGTGACATGATTGTTGCTTGGCAGACGATCTGTACCTTCAAGGACTTCATCAGCATCGAGCCAATCTCGCTAGATGCGTTGACGGAATGCATCACATCGAAAGAAGAGGGCGAGACGGATATAACCCTCATTCGCGTCTTCATGGCATTTCTGAAGGTTATTCTCTCAGAGAAGTCATTCGTCTCCCCTATGGACGACCTAGTCGTCGAAGGGAACACGACGGTGGCGGATCTTTTCGTCAACACAGAGCGCACATACGGCATCTGTGAAAGACCCTACATTGAATTGCTGAATGCGGTCACGTGGCAAGATATCCTTCGCCAACTCATGGCAAAAGACCTCGATGTCGACGCGAGTATTGGAAGTATTGAGCCACTGGTGGGGTGTGAGATCGTTCGCCAGACTCTCTACATGCAAAACAACTCGGTTCCGTTCAATGCGCCAGTCGATACGAAGATCAAGGGTCTCGAAGATTATTTGCAAGTGGTCAAGAATCCCATGGATCTCGGTACCGTGAAGCAAAAGATGGATGCAGGAATGTACGAAGGAGAGAATGGACACGAGACCTTCGCGGCGGACGTGCGTCTTATTTGGGACAATGCCCTCTTTTTCAACGGAGAGGAATCAGAGGTTGGGAAAGCAGCACTCGCACTCTCCGACATTTTTGAGCAAGACTACCAGCGCCTTGTCGCTGGCCGTATCGCTGCGAATGTGGCTATGCTTGAAGCATCGCAAGAAATCGGTAAAGTGGTGGCAAGCGACAAACAGACCAGGCCAAGATTTGTCGACATCGCCCACGCTCTGTATTCGCTCGAGTTCTATCAGGTACAAATGTGGTTTGGGTATGTCATCGCTGGCTGGTTAGCTTATTGACGTGAGCCCTTTATCCGTTGTACAGCTTCCTGTCCCTTTCAAGATTGGAGCGCTGTCGTGGATATGCTCTGAATTCCTGAAGCTGGACAGCGTCAGGTACAGTGTGCTCTTTGCGTTCATGTCATCCCTTCCACTCTAACGATCGCCGTCTTGGCTTCGCAGATCTCACATCGAATCTCAAGCGGAACGGGAGTTTGAGGTAAATCGAGAATTCAGAAGAAAGGCAGGTGAGATCGACTCTCGCCGAAAGCAACTTGAGAGAAGTCGACGTGAGCGCGAGGTGGCATTCAAGAAAGATTGCGCGGAGCGTGGAATTGAGCCGAACGCGAACAACCATTTCTCCGACGCCGTGAAGCAGGAGCATCCGTTCATCGCCAAGTTTTACGAGGATATCCGCTCGGAAAAAGCGACTGAGGACGCAGAATGGCAGAAAATGCGCAAGATCCTCGATGATGAGACGAGGACGGCTCTTCAAGGGGTGAGGGATATCGCAGCAGTCCCACAAACTTCAATCCAGTCTAACTCCGTGGTTTTGCTGCTATAGGTCATTGTGCGAGAGTCGCCTCTCGGCAGGGACAGGTTTCACAACTCTTACTGGGTTTTCAAGAATGACTCCAAACAGCGCCTATTTATTGAGACAAGTGATTCCGGTGAGTTCATTCCTGTGACTGGAAAAGAGACCCTCGAAGGCGTTCTTGAGTGGCTAAACCCGAAGGGTGTCCGGGAAATCGATCTCATCCGCAAGCTGAAGGATATACGTGCGGACTTGATCCGTGACATGGAAGATGATTCGCAACCTACCAACTCGTCGTTCTGGGGAAGTGATCAAATACTCACTTTAAACCTCTTTCCTCTTCCTGGGGAGGACATGAAGGCGAATGACAAGCTTGTTCTCAGCGCGAAGGCGCATACGCCGAATGCCGTGGTGATGAAGCGCATGCTTTCGAGAATGTACGAATACGTGGAACTCGCCAAACTGTTGCCTCCAGAAAGCGACATCTCGAAATCGTGGAAGTCTCGGGTTGAAGCAGCCAGTACTGCGGTCACTCTTCGCAATCTTTTCGCTGATCTTGAAGCCGCGATCTTCGATTCGCGTAGTGGCGTCGAGATGATTCGCCCCAGTTGGAAGCGCAAGCGTCGCGAGTGGCGACTATCGCTGGAGGGATCTCGCACAATTTCGCAGGGGGTGTTCTTACTCCACCTTTTCCTCGCCGAGTGCATCAACATTGAAGCCTTCACAGATCTATCGGCTCGGCTTGATCGAAAGGATTGGTTCAAGCTACGTCCCAAGGAGTGCCGAAATTTCATTCCTGAGATTGGCAGAAAGGTGATTTACTTCGGAGATGGACACACCCAGGCTGTGAAAGAGGATGCAAAGGCGTCGAAGAAACGGTTCACTCGGAAATGTGACCCACCAGTGCCGCAGAGAACTCTTATATGCCAAGTCGTAGATGTCTCATTTTACCACGGTGGTGGTGATCCGTATGCCCTCCTCACTCTTCGCCCACAAGAAGACCCCGAGGGAAGCATTGCTAAGCGTTCTCCCGGGACGCTACTCTGCCCTCAGCCCTCGCCGCTTCAACGACTTGGACGAATTCTGCAAAGAGTCGTTGCGAAGTTGAAGCTCCACGGGGATGCTGGACCGTTCCTTGAGCCAGTGTCGGACCGTGACTTCCCGGAATACAAGGAGATCGTACCACATCCGATAGATCTGGGAAAGATCACGACCAAGGCACGCACGAACCAGTACAAGAAGGCTGACCAGTTCATGTCAGATATCCGACTCATGTCCAGCAACTGCGCCTTGTTTTGCGAAGGTCGGTTTCCGTCGCTGCCTCCGCTTGCGGAAAATGTTGTGGACATGGCTGAAGGACTCATTAGGAAGTTCCAGAAAGAACTACGAGTGTATGAGAAGGCAGTCGCTGATGGCGTGGAAGAGTTGGATGAAGAGCAACCCATTCGAGGTGGAGCGAAAGTGAAAGACGAGGAGGTGTCCCCCAAGACACCCTTTGACGAGGTGGCTGCTTTAAAGGGCAGCAACAAGTCGATTCCTGGTGAGCTTCATGTCATCCTCCGACTTGAGAATCGACTGCCGGAGTACATTGTCGATGTCAAGCGGTACGAAGCTGCTGTGTCACGCACGTGGCGCTGTGGTGAGAAGTTCAAGATGCTGTTTCGGGACCCCAAGGGTTTTCCAGGCGAATACTACAGTGGTATTACAGCGGGCTCACTTGCATTCGACTCCAACGGATTGCTACCGTGGGAGGCGCTGCGCGTCGTGTGGGATGAAGACGACGGCTCAGACAGCCGCATCAATCCCTGGTAAGTACTCTTTCGCGCGCTTTGGTGTACAGGAGGACATGGAGTGTTGACGTTTTTGTGTGATGATATACTCCAGGGAGGCTGAGATGATTCCAGATGGACGCAAAGGACGATAGATGATAGATACACTGATCTGCTAGACCTTCGATCCTTGGCAATTGATCACAAACATGGAAATGCTGTTGGAGTACGCAACTGAACTGTTGATGAAGTGCGTAACCCGTAACCCATATCTTTTTGTCTGTGAAAGGTCGCACGCACTTGAAGACAAGTTCTGCGGGCTGACCCCGGGAGTATAGCCACAATGGACGCGAACGATGTAGCGGACGCAGAGGTCCGCGCACTAATTGCCGCTTCCGAGCACGAGCTGTCCACAGCGCGAACGCTCGTGGGCATCGCAAGTGCACTCTCTCTGGCCGCCTCGGTGGCCATGATCGCAATCTTCCTGCGATTCGTCGAGTCAAGACGCTGCGGTCGACGCATTCTCGTCTGTCTGCACCTCTCCGATGCTGGCGCTGCCATCGCGTGGCTGCTCACGCTCTCGCTGCCCGTGGAGACGACTCGCAGCACTCGACTCTGCCGAACACAGGTTAATATTTGACGTGGGAGTTGCACGACACTCTCAGCCAAGCGTGACTCACAATGTTTCCGATTTGGTTCGTAGGGCTACCTGTTGGTGTTCTTCTCGCTGTCATCGTACATCTGGACGGCGTGCTTCGCATTCCATCTCTACCAGATTCTTGGCCGTCGATCCAAGTACCCGGAGCTCTACGAACATCGATATCACCTCCTCGCTTGGGGAATCCCGACGATGGTAAGAAGGCGCGCAGATTCTGTCCAGCGATGCAGTCGCAGAAGCTTCATTCTTCCTCTCACCCGCTCACTCTCTCGATGGATCTCAATGTGAAGGCGGTTCTCCAGCTCGGCGTGCAACAACTCGGCGGGTATGCTTTGATTGGACAAAGCGGCCGCCCCTGGTGTTGGTTCCGATCGTGGAGCCATTATGAGTGGGCGGAGGCGGGCTTCCACGTCCAACTGTTTATGTTTTACGTACCAGTGCTGATCGTGCTCCTCCACAACCTTGCAACCTACATTGTGCTGCTTTATCGCTTGGTACGTGCTCCCCTTGGTGGAGACGAGTACATGACCTTGCGAACTCAAGGTTGCTTTGCCTCTATTCTCAATTTCTCAGAACGATATCATCTCGACCAAGGTGGAAGATCGTATCTGGCGCCGCATGATGGCGTACAGTTGGGTTTTCTTCCTCTCGTTCGTGTGGGGGGCCTTCGCCTTCCTCTACCAGGTACGTGCTTGCGAGAGCATCCACTCGACGCGATTTCGTAGCTGACGATCGTAAGCTAGGCATTCTCCCGCGACCACAGTCTTAGCCGTGCCATGCTCTACCTGATGAGCTTCTTCACACCTCTCCAGGTATTTTGAGGCATTCCCGTGTGGGGATTCGCTTTATTTGACACTCTGAATGTATCCCCCAGGGTGCGATGAACGCCATTGCATATGGATACAACGCAAAGGTGAGTCTCCTCAGTCTGCGCTTCGTAAGCAGGTGCGATGTGAGCGTGCCTCCGAGCCTGAGACTGATATCTACTGGTGCGCGAATCTACAGGTCAAGACACGCATACAAGAGGCCGCGGCGGGAGTTACTAAACGATGATGATGATGATGAAAGCACCAGTCGGAAGAACTCAAAGAGAATCGTTGGCGCGATAAGTTGGCTAATTACTTGTTTTGCTCCACGGCAATCTTAGTTTTCTAGAAGATGCGGTCGAGTGGGATGCCCTCGCTCAAGTACGAGTCGATGGCAAGTTGGTCCACGTACTCCTTGTTGTCTTGGATCGCTGTTAGTGCGTACACACGAGGGCAGAAAGTTAGCCAAGTCTGTCCGGCAACACGTGAGCTCTCGCGACGAGCTGCGAGCGTTGCCACGTACCATACGATGGACACCCAACGATCCACTTTTGGTCCAAGTACTGCTCAGCCGCCGAGATCGTGCGGCGGTTCCGGCGACGAGGCGACCTGCGGGGCGAGTCGGCTTTCTCGATGGCTTCTTCGCGCCGTGCAAGCGCCTCGGCGTACTTGGCGCGCAGCGAGTCTTTGACATGCAACCCTGTGATCTTGTCGCGCAGGATGTTGGTCGGCATCGCGTCAAAGTAGTTGGGGATGCCCTTGGCGACTTTGGTCTCTTGCGTGAAGCGCGTGAGCATCGGGCAGAAGCTCTTGACAAACGACGGGAAATAGACGAAGAGCACCACGCGAACGATGAGCACGGCTGCGAACGCGACGAAGAAGCCGAAGAGCACGACGACCTGGGGGCGCGTGATGCGTCCGAAGATCTGACCGCGCTCGACGTTGAACGAGGGGATGCCCTCGCCAACGACGACGTCTTCTTTCGAAAGCTGCTCGAGAATGTCACTCGGCTGCGGAATCAAAGATAACAAGAAGGAGACGGTTAGTCCAGTCATAGTCGACGAGGTCGAAGCGAGCTGAACGGATATCTACCGATTGGAAGATCATTTCGTTCGAGAACATCCACATCGCAATGAGCGAGTGCAACATAACCGCGTACGGCAGTAGCGACCCAGCGGCGGTCGCGACCTTTGCATCGTAAAGCGGCGGCGAGCGCGCGAGGCGAAGGAAAGCTACGAGTAGCGCCACAAGAACGAATCGTCAGTCAAACGCACACGAATGGGCCATCTCGCCAAGGACGGGACTACACGTACTAAACTTGTCGGCCCAGTACGTCATCAGCATCTCGAGAAAGCCCACAAAGTGCAGCAGCGGCATGCCGGCCGAAAACTGTTTCCAATCAAGCAGTACGATCATGGGTCCCATGCCAGCAACAACAATCGACAGTCGTCCAGTACACACACATACCAAGTAGGTGATGAAGATCGACGTGAGGCTCTGCGCGTACCGAGCCGCGAGGTCGAACTGCGGGCCGCGGTAGAGCGCCTCGAGGTCGCGCTGCGTGTCCTGCCGCGTGAGCGAAAAGTCGCTCGAGTACCCGCGGTCGCTGTAGCGCTTCCACTTGAGCAGCAGGTAGTTCATCACGACGTACACGTGCGGGCTGAACGTGTTGACGACCATCGTGAGCATGAGCGAGACGCCGACGTCCGTGTACCAGCCTGGCGAAAAGTCCGAGTACTTGCCGTTCAGGATCGCGAGCGAGCCGAGCCCAAAGCCCGCGGTCGCGTTGTCGAGGAAGTACTCGAGGTTGGCGTTGATGATCATGAGCAGGATCGCCGTGTTGCAGAACTGTGCGAGGAAGACTTTGGTGATGCGTGAAACGACCTGGCCCGACTGGGTGTGATGCTTCTCCAGCGCCACGAGCGTGTTGAGGATACGCGCGAGCAGCACGTTGACGCACACGACCATGAAGACGGAGAACACGGACAGCGCCTGCGTGGAGAGGAACGACGTGGCCCACGTCTTGCAGTACAGGTGCTCCGACTGCGTGGTCGGGTTGTAGAACGTCTCCCGCGTCATGTACCCGTACGAGTGCTCGACGAGCACGCTCTTGCAGTAGCACTCGACCAGCGCCTTGTACGGTACGAGCCCGATCTGCTTCTGGATCTCGTCGTCCACCACGTCCTCCTTGGTCACGCCCACGGGGCAGTTGCTGGGTCGCCCGAACTGCCGCTCGAGACGCGTCTTCTGGAGCTTGGCCAGCAGGATGAGTAGGAAACTCACAAAGAGCACCGCCAGCGTCACAAGTGCCACGATCTAGCGGAGACGGGAAATGCCACAAAAGTCAGTTCCCAGTCCGGGCCCAATCTCCAGAAGGTGCTACCTATTTCTCACCACTTGACGCAGCACGCGTTCAAGGAACGGGTGGTGGAGGTTCTCCCAGACGATGTCGGTCGGGTCGGGCGCCGGGCGGAACCGCAGGCGCTTGCCGTGGAGCCGCTTGTGCGACGGCTGGAAGAGCCGGTAGAGGAAGCCCAGGTCCGGGTACTCGGCGAGGCACCGGTGGAAGCCCTCCTCTTCCTCGAACGTGATGAACGCCGTGATCGCCAACGCACCACCGCCGCTCGCGGCCGCGTCCTGCGCCTTGTTGTGCCAGCGCTCGAGTCGCACGTTGCGGCGCTGGAGCTTGCGCTCAAGTCGCGCGGCAGTCTTGCTGGCTCGCTGGAGCTTGAGCTTGTAGTTCCAGGCCGACAGTCGTCCCTCCAGTAGCTTGACCTTCTCGAGGCGCTGCTGCGCGGCCTCGAGCCTGCGCACGACCACGCCGCGCGCGCGCAGCAGCTCGAGGTGGCCCGACGTGCGCTTGCCGAACTGGATGTCGGCGATGCGCACGCGGTCGAGGTCCTTGGCAAACTTGGGCACGTCCGAGAGCAGCGTCTCGAGGTGCGTTTTGATCTGCGAGTCCAGCAGCTCGGCAGTATTAGATGGGATCCAGTCAACGGAAAAAAAAGAGCAAGTGAGGCACGTACGTCGTGGCGCAGCTGGTCGACGTTGTCGTGGCGGGGCACGTGCACGAGCTGCACGGTGTAGTCCATCGCCTTGATCTGGTCCTTATTGATGCGCGCGACGTTCTCCTTCTCCTTGCGCTTCATCCAGAGCACGACACAGAAGAAGCACACGCTGCACGCGATGTCGCAGCCCACGGCGAGCCCGAGAAAGTCTTTCCGCTGCCCACAAGAAGTCTCAGAAGTTAGCTCCGCTCCAGACCATCCCACGTGTATCCATCCATCCGTACGCTGATCGAGTCCCAGCCAATGATCTGGAGGCTCCACTCCTTGGACAGGTCAATGCGCGTCGTGAAGCAGCGCGCGTACACGATGAGCCCGCGGCGCGCGTCGGCGCCGGCGCCGCACTGCGAGAAGTCGCTCTCGTCCTGGAGCATCATCTCGCAGTACTCGCCGGCCGTGTACTGCTCGGACGGGCACGTGGCGCCCGTGGTCTCGTCGATCTTCCACTTGTAGCTCAATGCCTCGCTCACGTTGAACGCGCAGCTCTTCTTGCCAAGGCAGAGCCCGTTGACGATCGCCTCGGCGCTCGGCGCGGCGCAGCCGGGCGTTGAGCGGATCCGCATGCTGTCGAACGACGGCTTTTGGGTCGTTTCGTTCAGCGCGGACGCACAGCAAGCCCACTTGGACACGGGGTGCACGCCCAGGAAGCAGCCAAAGTCGTCGGCGCCGCACGTGCTCGTGCACGTCGTGCTGTTCTTGGCGCACGTGCGCACGGGCTGGCCGCGACACAGTCCGTTGCCCTCGGCCACTTTGTTGTTCTCCGGGCACGTGCAGCTGCCCTGCGCGTCGTGGTCCGAGTACACGGCCTTGATGAAGCCGATCTCGCCCGCGGGGCACGCGAGCGACAGCGCCGAGCCCTCGACGACCTGGTCGCACACGCTGCTCGAGTCGCGGAGGTGGCCCACGGTCGTCATGCCCAGCACGGCCGGCAGGTTCTGCTTGGCGAGCGCCTTGAACTCGTCGAGCGACTGCGCGCCGCCGGCCGTGTACACGAGCAGCGCGGGCGCGCTGAGCACCACGAGCAAAAAGAAGAGCCAGGCCATGACCTTGAGGTATTTGAAGTAGAGCGTCATGGCCACGCCGTACTGGCTGAGCACGAACGAGTCGGTGGGCAGCCGGTGGAACGCGTGCGCGCCAAAGTCGGTCGAGAGCGGGTACTTTTCCGGCACCGGGTTGCCCACGGCGTCCACCTCGGTGGTCGAGAAGCTCATCGGGTGCGTCTGCCCGCGCTCGTGGCGCACCTTGGCGAACGACAGGTACTTGTGCTCGGCTGTGCCGCAGTCCGGCGGATACCCGCCGAGCTGCGCGTCGTGGCGCGGCGAGTACGGCGCCGGCGTCTGGTGGAGGCTGCCTGCGGCGTCGTCGTCGATTGCGAGCGACAGGTGCGCGCCGCCGCGCGGCTGCTTCGTGGCGTTGGGCGAGCCTGGCGCCGACGTCACGAGTCGACGCCGCGCAGGTGAAGGCGGTTCGCTCTCGCGGGACTCGTGGAGGCTCGTGGCGGCTGTGGACGAGGGTGTGGCCGCGTTGCTGCGGTGGCTGCCGTGGCGGTCTCCGTCAGGCGGGAACGGCGAGGCGTCCGGGATGTCGTGGATGTCCATGTGGCCCACGGCCGTGCTGCTGCTGGACGGCGACGACGCCTGGTTCCCCATCGCGGAGGCAACGATGCTCACACGCGGCGATGGCTCTGTGTTCGAGTGGATCGGAGTGGTGGAAAGCGCCAACCTGCCACACCACGCATACGCACTACGCTTCGTGGGGCGCGCGTGGCCCACACAGCCACCGTTACGCACCCCCCAAACTTCCAACGGCCACGGAAGAACGAGCGAAGCGCCACGGTCTCCGATGCGGAACCGCAAGATGGCTACACTCCCGAAAAGCGCGTCTCGATCCGTAGGTAGGTAGCGTCTCTGTGACACTCTCCCCCGGCATCAGCGCTGCTCCACGGCATGGGAAGGAGGCGTTGGACAGCCACCAGCGGCACACTCGCTTCCTGTTCATGTCGAAACGCCTGCTGCCGCTTGTTCTTCTGCTTCTCCGTCTTCGCGCGCTTCCGTCGCGCCGCGTTGGCTCCAAGTCACCACGCAGGGCGGTTTCGCGTGTCGCGTCCTTTCACGCGCACTCGGATCGGAACGAGTGGGACATGGATGTCACCGGCACCGTCGACCAGACGAAGCAGCAACCAGGCCCACCGTTTGCGTCTCGCAGTTTTGAAAACGATCTCAAGCACTACCTCCCGCCAGCATGACGCTCAGCACGCGACGTGTGTTTGGGCTCCTCCTCGTGCTGCTGGCGGCCATGGCGACATTGCCCGCGCTGGCCGACCCGACCCCAACCGTGCGAAAGTGGCGCGAGTTTGTTGTACGTCTCGACGGTCTCCATTGTGCCGCACTGGTCCACTCACTGACTTTCGCTCCGCTCTCCTCTTATTGGCAGTATGGCAAGGTGCGCCACGACGGCGTCGAGTACTTTGACTTCGACGTGCCCGAGCACGCGTACCGCGTGTTCCTCACGTTCGACCGCAGCGAGATGGGCGCCATGGGCGGGCCCACGCTCTTCCTCAAGTACGGCGCGTTCCCGACCACAACCGACTTTGACCAGCGGCTCTTCCTGAACGAGTCGACGTCCTACTACTCGGCGCAGGTGGAGAACCTGCGCGTGGGGCGCTACTTCGTGCTGGTCGCCGGCTCGCGCCTCTACGACTCGCTCACGGCGTTCGTGGGCAGCTACCAGCCGCTCTTCTACTTCCTCAACGTCATCTACTTTGGCTGCTCGGACCCGACCCGCATCGGCGCCAAGTGCTCGATCCCTGTGCTGGCCGCGGACCCGCCCACGACGCCCACGACGCTCAGCGTCGCGAGCAACTACCCGAGCGGTGCGGCCAACAAAGGCTGCCTCGACGCCGCCAACCCTGTGTTGTACTACACGCTCGAGCAGCCCGGGGCCGAGTGGGACCTCACGCTGACGGTAGGGACGACGCAGAGAAAGCCCGTGGGAGGTGGAGCAACTCGACCTAACCGGTGGTCTGGTATATGTAGCTGACGACGTCCTCGTCGCTCGACATGACGATCGCGGCCGGCGCGAACCTGCGCGACCCGGCGACGCTCAAGAACGACGCGTTCGCGCAGCGCGCGACGGCCACGGGCGGCAGCGGCGAGCGCTCGGTGGACCTGCGCGTGCTGGCCCCGCTCGCCGGGTATGAACCTGCAGCACTTTTCTCCCTTATCGGATGACACGACTGACCTTCTCTATCTTGTTAGGCCGTGGATGGTGATGGTCTCGGGCGGCGTGCCGCGCGGCTCGTCCTGCCAGGGCGGCTCGGGCGTGGCGTTCCAGTTTACCGCCAAGACCACGCGAGACTGCAGCAAGATTGACGGCGCCGTGGTGCCGGCGGACGCCGCGGCAAAGCTGGCGCCGCTGGATCTGTGCTCCGTGAGCTTCAAGCCGCTGAGCGAGATCCGGTACAACCCGTTCAAGGACGGCGTCGTGCTGGACACGGACTTTGAGGCCGAGGAGCCCATCGTGGGCAACGCCGGCGGCGACGGGTCCAAGCGCGCGGCGGCCGGCTACATCGTGAACGTGCCCAAGACGTACGCCGGCGCCAACCTCGTGCCGGAGGCGCTCGTGACCGCCAACGTCCAGTCGTTCCAGGTGTACGCGCGCGTCGGCGGGTACCCGACGCCGTCGCAGTTCGACTACCACTTCAACTCGTCGAACGCGAGCGAGGCCACGCGCGCGACCAACACGTCCAGCGATTGGGCCACGGAGGCGCTCCAGTACAAGTGGGCGCCCGTCGTGTTCCCGCGCACGGGGCTCTGGCACTTGCTGCTGGTCGCGGACGGCGCACTCGCGGCGCCGCCGCCCGGGCAGACCGCCAACAGCTCGTTCTGGGCCACCGACGTGTCGCTCCACACGTACGCGTGCCCCAAGGACGCGGCCTGCAGCGGCCACGGCGACTGCGAGCTCGCGGAGACCTACCGCGGGCTCCACTACGGCGCCTGCGCGTGCCACTACGGCTTCGGCGGCGAGCAGTGCGACACGCTGACCGTCGAGGCGTCGTTCCGGAGCCACCAGATCTTCCTGCTCATCTTCTCCAACGCCGCGATCGTGCCCGTGACGCTGCTCTGCTGCAAGCGCAAGCTCTACCGTACGTAGCGTGGTGTCCAAAGGCGTTGCTGAGACCGTGGAGCTCACCGTATGACCCTGTCTGTGTCTGTCGTAGTCGAGAGCGTGCTGTTCTTCCTCACGGGGCTCACGTCGGCCGTGTACCACGCGTGCGACGTGGAGCTCGCGTGCCTGTTCCCGTACAAGTTCCTCCAGGAGATGGACTTTGCGCTGTCGTTCAACATGATCATGCTGATCACCGTGCACTTCTCGGGCGCGCGCAAACAGGCCAAGGTGCGTCTCCCGAGACCGACGCAGATTCCAACGAGGCGCTGACGCTTGTGGTTGCTTTGTTTCTTTACGCCCCCGAACAGGCCGGCATCCAGGTGCTGCTGCTCGTGCTCACGGTCGTGCTCGCGTCGCTCAACGCCACGTCCATGGCCAACTGGGTGCTCATCGGCGCGCTCTGCGTGCTACAGTTCTCGGTCACGCTCGTCTACTACGTACGTTCCCCCCCCCTCCCTCCCTCCCAGGAGCTACTTGCATCAGGCGTGGCGTACTCACCTTTCTGCTTCGCTGCTACACCAGTTTGTGCTCGGCTCGCAGCGCATGGGGCTCGGCAAGATGACGTACGTACACCGCAGACGATCCCACTTGTGGCTCCCCTGGAACAACAACTCACGTGCTGTGTGTCTGCTCTCTTGACCAAAACAGCGCGCTCCGGGCGTTCCTCTTCCACAGCGACAACTTCGAGCCGCGCTTCGGCGTCATCGGGATGGTGCTCTGGATCTCGGCGCTCAGCTGCTGGTTCACGTCCTCGCCGACCAACTACTGGATCGTACGTTATCTCCATCTCCATCCCGCTAGCCGCCACGCATATCTAACTAACCGCTCTGGGTAATCTCACAGATCCACAGCATTTGGCACATGGGCGCCATGATCGCGGCCTTCTGCCTCATCGGCTTCCGCCGCCACGACCGCTACCAGATGATCGCCCCGGGGACCGGCGTGGACGTCCTGGGCCCCAACTTTAACGCCACGCAGCCGGCACTCGGGCTCAAGAACGTCGTGCACAGCAAGGCCATCTCGCTCTCGAATGAGACCGAGACCAGCTCCGCCGAAGTGACAGGCGGCGAAGAGGCCTAAGGTGGCGCCACTGTAGAACTTGACATTTGATATATTGTTTTGGCAGTTCATGTTTTTTTGTCAAAATTTACGAATCTGCTTGAAGCTAGATAACGCATCTAAGTACACTCTGCGGAACAGTTCTGGTCATGTGCCGCGAACTGTGCCGATGGAACAAAAAACTCCTCGGCACCGAATCGAAGAAAAAACGAAAAAAGAGAAACCCGAAGCGCATGGATACGCTGGGTGCGTTGTGACCGTGGCGCTGCTGCCGCGCGCGCGGGCGGACAGCGGTGCCGGGTGGTGACGACCGCCAGCTGTGGTCAGTCGCGAACGCACTCACGCGTGTGTGTACCATCCTTTCGGCCTGATGGCGCGGCCACATCGAGTTGTTCCGGTCACCGCGAGCCTTTTCGCCTTCGTGCTCGCGGTTTTAGTTCTCGTTAGAACACAAGTCGCCGGCGCTACGGGCGATAGCGCCATTTGCCAGCGGAATGATCTACTGGTGTGTTCTCGATCGCTCGTCATTTGGGTTGTGCGCAAGGGAATGTTCCAATGACCGAGTTCTTCATGCATGTATGCGATTCCAGCACGGCAAGATCAAGCCAGACGGCTTCGAGTACTTTGACTTTGTCGTCGACGACGATGTGGTCGCGGTCGATGTGAGTTTGGCTCGAATTGCGGGCGACGACTCCGAGTGCGAGCGCGACTGCGACTCGGAGCTGGAACTGTTCTTGCGGCACGGATCGTTCCCGACTGAGGCGATCCACGCCCAGCGCGTGACGGCGAGTCTAACCCAGCGAGGCGATCTGGTCGTGGAACAGCTTCGCGTACGTGTGTGATATATTTATGAAGGGATCACTTGAGGACTCACGCACAATGTTTGGACGGACAGACCGGGCGGTACTTTTTGTTGCTGCGTGGCGGGCAGCTCGTCGAGTCGTCGCCAGCGTTGAAGGGCTCTTCCTCGAAGCTCCAGTACTCGCTCAATATCTCCTACTCGTCCTGTGAACCACTACTTATAGTGGGAAACAGCACAGCTAACAGCTCCAGCGGCTGCGCTGGGGCTCGGGACACGCTCGCGATTGCGGCACCAACGCTGTCCGGCGCGTCGTTGTTCCCGGGGCAGTACTTCAAGCCGGCGAATCACATCGTGGGCGGGTGTGTGGATGTGCAACGGCCAGCGTTGAGGTACACGTTCGTCGTCGACGAGCCTCAGTGGGGGCTGTTCCTGACGGTACGTTACGTGAAGCGATAGGCGCGAAAAATGTGAAACTCACACGTCACGTTTGTGTGTGCCGCAGTTATCGACAACATTCGCAGCCGGGTTCAGGATAACCGCGTTCACTGGCTATCACAAACTTACGGATATCCCGGGGACAGACGTGGTGAACTCGACTGGACTCTTGCAATCGATCGCTTTGCTGCCTGGTGCGGGCTTCCGGTCAACCACCTTGAGCTTCATAGCGCCACCAAGAGGGTACGAATTCACCACTGAGCGTTTCTGAATTGCACGGAGAGTGATGCTGCATCGTTGTATTTGCACAGGCGCTGGACTGTTGTGATCACGGGAAACCTGACGGACAACTCAACCTGCGTGGCCAACGGCGGAGCTTCGTTCGCGTTCGAAGCGAGTCACAAGAACCGCAACTGCTCTGCAAGTGACGTTGGATCCATCAACAGCACAGAATCGGTAACTTCGCGCGGCGGTATCAACTTGTGCTCACTTGAAATCACGACGCTTGAAGAGAAGCGCGATGTATCTGAACTTGTGGATGACCTACTCGACTCGACGTTCGTGAATGACCAACCAGTTGTCCGCGACTACAACTCAAGTGAACCCTTCGCCGTCGTGTACAAGGCGCCTATAGATTCGCGCTTGGCTGGCGCTAATGTGGAGCTCCGAGTCGACGCGTCCACAAACCTGCCGTCTTTTCAGATACTTGCACGTGTCAACGCTTTGCCGACTCGCGACCAGTTCGAATACCGATTTCGGACGTCTGAAGCTCCGCCTGCCACGCCAGTAGCGGAGAAGCTCAACGTCACAGCCAACACGAGTCTCGATATGCAATCGTTTGTGTGGAAGCCTATCCTGTTTCCGAAGACTGGTGTGTGGTACGTGCTGCTCCTTCTGGACGAACCAACAACTGGTCTTAGCGTTGGCGACGCCGATCGAGTCGCGGTCAATGTATCTCTACGCACGTTTGCGTGTCCGTCGCACGAAGAAGACGCGTGTAACTCTCATGGGAACTGCCACGTGACCCTGAGCGCCAACGGAAGAAGCTTCAGCTCCTGTCGCTGCCGCTACGGCTACGCCGGCGAGCAGTGCGACGCGGTCTCTGTGGACCCGACATACCGAGGCACGCAGATTTTCTTCATCACGGTCTCCAACCTTGTGGTCCTCCCTGTGCTGTGGGTGTGCTTGCGAAGGCTGCTCTTTGGTACGTATCGCTTGGTGGTTGGTGCATACGTTTGTAGATTCCCGTTGTCTCTGACGCATGTGTTCGGGCCGCCCAATGTAGCCGAGGCCATTTTGTTTGCGGCGACAAGCACGATATCGACTCTATTCCATGCGTGCGACTTTGACTGGTTCTGCGCGCTGCGGTATAGCGATCTTCATCACATGGAGGTCGCGCTCTCGTTCAATGTTCTCGCACTGCTCCTTGTCCACCTGTCCGGCGCGAGGAATCACTTGAAGGTTCGTCACGACGTATCACAGATCTATGTCATCATCACCTTGACCATGTATGTGTTGCATCGCAGGCCGGGCTCCAGATATTCTATCTGCTCTCCACGCTTTTGCTGACGGCACCGGATAATCCTACCTCGTCGATCGCGTGGATTGTGTTTGGCGGTATTGGCATCATCCAATTCGCAATGGCGATCGCCTATTACGTACGGAACTGCCACTCACATCGACCTGCACCACGAGTTTGTCAGCTCACAAGCCAACACGTGTGTTGCATGCCATGTCAGGTTGTCGTAGGCTCGACAAGGATGGGCCTCGGCAAAGCAATGTACGTCACGTCCTTGGTGTGGTTTTCTTACCAATCGGGCAGTGGCTGATGTTGTTGTTCGTTGGTGTCGTAGAGCCTTGAGAGCGTTCCTCTTCCACAGCAAGAATTTTGATCCGCGCTACGGCATCGCTGGTGCCCTATTTCTCTCCGCCGCGCTTAGCTGCTGGTTCACGGCATCGCCATCCAACTACTGGATCCTCCACAGTTTGTGGCACGTCTTCGCCATGCTGGCGGCGTTTTGCCTGATCTCGCTTCGGCTCAACGATCGATATCAGCTCATCACGCCCGACTTCAGCATCGACGTGCTGGCGACGCCACCGCAATTCCGCTTCGCTGTGTCCAGCGTCAAGAGCGTCGACATCCTTGAAGATGCCAGCGACAGCGGGTACGGGCATCGGCGAGCATGGCGGCGGTAGTGATGAATGAAGTTGTGCTCTGTGCAGTTGGATGTCGTCATTTATGCCTACAAAAGCGGTCCTACGCAGCTATCTGTGTCTACCTTCTGTATCCTCCATTATCCTCCCTAGCTATCTACCCTGACGCGATCTATTCGCTCTCGTCAGTCACGAATGGGGGGAGCGAGCGGTCATGGCCTCCCGTCTCCGCTCCGCCCACCGGCTCCCAACGGAGCGCTTCCGCTACGTGGCGAGTGCGCCTTACTTCTTGCTCTTCTTCTTTTTCTTCTTGTTTTTGCTCTTCTTCGCTGCACTCGCGTCGCCATTGCCGTTCTCGAAGGCCGACGCGTCTTCGTCGTGCGAGTCCGCGTCACTCTGCGCCGACGTGTGGCCGTTCTTCGCTGTGGATGCCGAGGCTACAGAAGATGCGTCGTCCGTGTCGTCGCCATCATCGTCGCCGTCGTGGGCACCGCCCGAGCCGTTGGCAGCGCCTCCGTGGCCCGCCTTCTTCTTTCCCTTCTTCTTCTTCTTCTTCTTGGACGACAGCTCGTCTCCGTCGTGGTCTTCGGGCCACGCGACGTCGTCCACAAAGCCGAGCGCACGCGCGTACTCGGAGCCGTGGTCAATGCCCCTGGTCTCGCCGATGGTCTCCCACGTGTCCCGCTGGTACATGCTGCCTGGGCGCATCGCCTGGGGCACGTTGAAGCCGAGCCCGTGGTTGCAGATGCGCGTCGTGTGGGCGCGCAGCTCCGGCTCAAAGCTTCGCCAGGTAGTGTGCGACTTGAGGAAATTCCGCAGGAACGCGTCGGGCGACTGGGACGCCGCCTGCAGCCGGATCGCGTTGCAGCACTGGAGGATGTAGCCCTTGTTGCTCGTGTTGACCGACTCGTCGCGGTAGTACTCGATCAGCGCTGTCACGAGCTTGAGCTTCTTGATCAGGATCTCGAGCGTCGCCTGGTTGTCCGTGCGGAGCGCGATGAACACGAGCTGGTAGAACGCTGCGTGGTACAGGTTGTTGTGCGCGTACTCAAAGAACCACGCGAGCAGCACGCGCCAGACGTTGGCGTCAAAGTGGGCGCTGAGCGTGCTCGGGTTGTGGGCCACGATCTCCACGAGCGCGTCCACGAGCATGAGGCGGAACTCGGTGAAAGGCACCTTGACAACGTAGGCCGTGTGGCGCACGGCGCCGTCGGGCAGCGGCTTGTCGGGCGACGCGAGGTCCATCTCGATGTTCTGCTGGTCCTGGTACTTGTCGATGAGGTACCGCAGCATCTTGCCCATGTCCTTCTCGGCGAGCGCAAAGATCTGGTCGCGCAGCGACACGAGCTGGTTCGGCAGCAGGTTGACGACGGTCGAGCCGAACGACTGGTACGGGCTCGTGGGCGGGCCCTGCACCTTGTCAAGGATGCTGCGCTGCAGCAGGCGCAGCACGCACTTCATGGCGGCCGTGCGCTGGCCCTGGCTGCGCGGCGCGGCCTTGTTCTCGTCCACGACGACGTGGATGAGCCCCTCGAGCAGCTCCGGGCAGTACGCGGCCGGCTGGAGCAGCAGCGCGCCGTTCTCGTCGGCCGAGAGGCGGTCCACGAGCTCCACAAACACGTCGGCCGCGGCCACGTTGTGGGCCTCCGAGTAGCCGTCGCCGTACACGTGCTGCGCGAGCACGAGCAGGATCTTGTAGTCGGCGAGCGCGCGGAAG
>JAMFLL010000114.1:0-65974 GCA_027475725.1 Pythium rhizo-oryzae | reverse complement strand
CCCACTCGCCGGCGAGGAGACCCCCAAGCTGCGCGCGCAGAGCGCGGCGTTCCGCTCGCCGAGCCGGCGCGCGACGCCGACGCTGCAGGCGAATGCGACGGCAACCGCGACGCCGCACGGCCACGACCACGCGTCGCTGTCGGACCCGCCACCGCTGGTCACCAGCCTGCGCGCGCCGCAGGAGACCCAGGACTCGGAGTACGGCCTTGACGTCGACGAACCGCACGCTCACGCCAGTGGCGGCGCGCATCCGCACCCGCACCCACACGCAGTCTCGCACGGCACGCGCAGCCGCTCGAGCACGCTCACGCGGTCGCACAGCGACGAGTCGCTCGTCCACGTGGCGTCCGCGCACGACATCATCACGCCCAAGTACGTCAACCACGTGAACGACGGCGCGTCGGCGTCGGTGCTGCTCGCTGCCACGACGCAGAACTTTGGCGGCGACCTCGTGACCAAGGAGCACCACCAGCGCGCGCAGAAGGGCGGCCACCGGTCGTCACTGGTCGTGGGTCAGCAAGGCCAGAAGATCACGTCCAAGAAGAGTGGTAAACTCATGATCTTCCTCGTGGGGCTGCCCGGTCGCGGCAAGACGTTCATCGCGCACACGCTCGCGCGCCACTTGACGTGGATGGGCCACCACTCGAAGATCTTCAACACGGGCGAGTACCGCCGCCGCATCGTCGGCGCCACCGTGAGCCACGACTTCTGGGACCCGAACAACGCCGAGTCGGCCGGCATCCGCACGGACATTGCGCGCCAGGCGCTTGACGATTCGATCGCGGCGCTGGAGAACGACGAGTGCGACTGCGCGATCTTCGACGCGACCAACGCCACGCGCAACCGCCGCCGGTTCCTGGCCGACGAGCTCGCGAAGCGGTACAAGTGCGAGATCATGTTCATCGAGTCGGTGTACAACCAGGCGGACATCATCTCCGCGTCGGTCAACGAGATGAAGCTCAACTCAGCCGACTATGCCGGCCGCACGCTCGAAGAGACCGAAGAGGACTACCGTCGCCGCATCCAGCACTATTTCGCCGTGTACGAGCCGCTGGACGCGGAACAGGAGAAGCTCTCGTTCATCAAGATTACGGACATCGGTCGTCAGATCTTCTGCAACCAGGTGCAGGGCTACCTCCAGTCGCGCATCATGTTCTTGATGGCCAACTTGAATCTCAAGCCGCGTCCAATCTGGCTGAGCCGCCACGGCGAGAGCATGTACAACACGCAGAAGCGGATCGGCGGCGACTCGCCGCTGAGTCCGCTTGGCATCCAGTACGCGATGCAGCTCGATCGATTCGTGGACACGTACTACCCGGCGCCCGACACGGAGCTCGCGGTGTGGACGTCGACGATGCTCCGCACGGGTATGACTGTCGAGCGCATCGCCGCGCGAGGCCGCACGGTCGTCAAGTGGAAGCAGCTCGATGAGATCGACGCCGGTGTGTGCGACGGCATGACGTACGAACAGGTCGCCGACGAGATGCCGGACGAGTACCTGGCGCGCAAGAACAACAAGCTCCACTACCGGTACCCGCGCGGCGAGTCTTACCAGGACGTGATCCACCGCCTCGAGCCCGTCATCATGGAACTCATGCGCATCGACAAGCCGGTGCTCATCGTCGCGCACCAGGCCATCCTACGCGTGCTCTACGCGTACCTGACCAACAAGGCGCCGTCCGAGTGTCCCACGCTTAACATCCCGCTGCATGTCGTCATCCAGGTCACACCCAAGGCCTACCGTTGCGAGGAAGTGTGGCATCGCCCCATGTAGACGCTTGCTCGCGAGGACCATACACACACCCGCACACCTGACCTCCGGTATCACCCCTAACACTCGTACATATACACTCACACCCATCAACCACACTCACGCGCGCCGACACAGACAATATACGCGCTCTATTCTATCCTTTCAACGAGCGAAACCAGCTAGGCCGTCGTCGCCGGGAGCTGCAAAAAGTAGACTTGCAGGAGGTTGTTCTTGGCGCCCTGGAGCTCCTCGTCCAGCGTCCACTGGAGCTGGGTCTCCTGGTCAACGAACGCGAGGAACTTGTCGATGCCGTCCTGGTTGCGGCGCTCAACGCCCATCATCACGAGCGCGCGGGGGTTCTCGAGGCAGAGCAGCTCCATGGTCTGCGCGAGCGCCTTCCACGACTGGCCGTACAGCGGCTCGTAGATGCAGTCGCACGATAGGATCACGTCGTACGCCTCGCCCGCGTGGCTCTGCAGGTACTGCTTCGTCTCGTCCACACCCCAGCTCAGCGGGCGCGCGTAGATGGCGCCGACTTCCGCCGAATCGAAGCCATCGCCGATGCGCAGCGCGCGTCCATTGTCCGCGAGGTTGCGGTGCATGAGCTCGAGTAGCTCGTCCTGCTCCGTGATCACAACGTGGTGCGCGCCGGCGACACGCGCGGCCATACCAGGAACGCCACTATGACGGTATTCCAAACAACTAAGTGAGATGGCATATCGAACAGACCACACCGCCGAAACGCCCAGCAACGTACATGCCGGCACCGAGCTCCACGACGCGCAGTTTGTTGTTTCCATCGGCGAGTTCCGCGCGGTACTTGCCCAGGAAGCGCCGCGTGAGGTGGATCGCCGCGTCCCACAAGAGCGTACCGGCCCACGCCGCACCAGAGAAAAGCGGCGCCAGCTCATCTTCGCGCTACAGAGATACAGGAGACAGGAGCACACACCACTTATCCGTTCAGCCCCGGGAGACTGAGAACACCAGAAACTTGGACACGTACCAGCAGGAGAGAGAGCGCGAGCTCCTGGCCGTACACCGTGACGCAGATCGACTCCTCGACGGTGTCGACGTTGTTCTCCGCGAAAACCTCAAGCGCGGCGTCCGCCGTCGCGAACGGGAGCGCCGCCGGAGTGCTCATGGTCAGCTGCTTGTCGTCGCTTTGCAGGTTGTCGGTCTCTCTTCCAGTCGCGCGGTCTCGAAAGAGTGACAGGTGAGCTCCTCGAGATGTCTAAATCTATTGACTTGAAGGAATGATGGTTCGACCCTTGACCAACATGGCTACATGTTGACTTGACCCTCTTGCTTCCTTCGGGCGCCCCGCGTCATCCGCGGACCGGAATGATATCGACGCCTGACCTGGGTCAGGCACACTCGACCACCTCATCAACGCCTGGACAGATTTTCTCGCATGAGAGGTACCCTCCTCCTCCCGTGCCAGCGGTCGGCTCACTTTCCGATCCGACAACTCTCTCGCTCTCCTTCTCTTCGTCTCTCTCCAACCCTCACCATGAACCACGCCGCTGACATCGACCCACCGCTACGTCTCCTCGTCATCTGCGCGGCGCTGCTTTACCTCAAGTTTCTCGTGACCACGATGGTGCAAGGCCGCCGCGGCTTCGAGGCCGGCACGCGGCTCCCGGAAGACGCAGCGCTGCCCATGGCCAAGGGTATGCCGCCGCCCACGCACGGACACACGTTCGACGCGCTCACGGCGCGCGCACACGACGAGGCGAAGCGTCGCGCGCTCGAGTCCGATCTGCGCTGGAAGCGCATCGTGCAGAACGACCTTGAGTCCGTTCCGCTCGCGCTGATCGTGTTCACGGTCGCGATCCTCGTAGGCGCGAACGCGCGGATCAACAGCGTCGCGCTCGTCGTGTACACGGCTGCACGCATGGTCCACACTGTGGTGTTCGCCGCCAAGCTCGCGTGGCTGCGCATGGTCACGTGGATGGTGGGCATTCTCTGCATTCTCGTCGTGTGCGGCAACGGCGCCTACACCGCGATCACGCTCAAGTAAGCAAGGATGACTCACAGTGTTCCCACTCCACGTTTCCATTTCTCCACAAAGTAATCAACGTCTCGAGTCTCACTTGTGCTGCTTGTCTTGCTGCTCAAACGTCTGCATGGACTTGGCCTTGTCGCGGCGGATGAACGGGTTCACGTCGCCGTCGTGGCGCAGCTCCGCAAACGTGTGGTTCACATCGCGGTGGTTGGCCTCGTCCGCGCGGATGCACAGCACCATATCCTCGCGCGTCGCCGTGTCCGGGAGCTTGTAGTACTTACGGGCGATCGCGGGCGCAGTCTGCGTCCGCCACGACGCCAGCAGCGCGTTCTCATGGATGTCCTGGAGCAGCCCCGTGTACGTCTTCACGGCTTCTTCTTCCAGGTACCCGACAAACCGGTGGCACGTGCGTGGCGACAGCAAGTACGACACGAAAAACAGGTTGAAGAATACTCCCTGCGCGCCCAGCACCATCGCGCGCATGAGCGGCCCGGGTTGCTTGAGCGTCATGAAGATCAGCAGGTGCATGCGCTCGTTCTCGGCCTCCTCGAGCAGCGTGTGGATCCAGCCGTAGTCGCGGCGCATGCGGCGCAGCGAGTTCAGGTGGCGCGTCATGCCACCCACCATGCCGGGCACGCCGGCGACGGTCTCGAGAAACAGGCAGCGGTTGAGCCAGGCCTGCTCGGTCATTCCGCCGCCGGGGCCGCGGTACCGCGAGACCAGATCGAACCCGCGACGTAGCAGCCACACTGCGCCCTTGGCGACGTGATCGGGCACGTCACGAGGCGCGTGGTGCGACTGCGCGAGCTCCCGCACCGCGCGGAGATCATAAACAGCGTGGGGCATCGGGTTCTCCCACGTGGAGGCGCCGTCGCCATGGTTCCTGTCGGCAAAGTGCGGCAAGCCTGGCGGCCCCGTAGCATTCGCATCCGTCTTGGGGCCAGGAGGCGTAGCGGATTTGGGCGACTCGGTGTCGTCCGTGATGTTAGCGGCGAGCCCGCGACGTCCTACGCGTCCGGAGCGAAGCGTCGGACAAGCGGGCAAGCCCAGCACGCAACGAGACAACAAGCCGCGCAGCGACCTCATCCTTGAACCGTTTCGCCACGCAGTCAGCGGTATATATATCCCGCAGGAAAGGTGTAGGGCGGTTGGAAACCCCAGAAAGGAGGCAAGCTGAAGATGCGATCCCTCCCCTTCTCGGCGAGAAGCTACGCGGAAGCCCCTGGTCCCACCCCATCGTCAGCGACCCGTTTTTCCCATGGGGCAACGCCTGTCCCAATCTCCTCTCGCGAGGACGGGGCGAGAGGTCAGGCACGGCCGTGGTCAGACTCGATCCTGTGGGATGCGCTGGGTCAGGCACGCCCCAGCGGAGACTTGTGCTGATTGGATCATAAAGGGACACGGTCTCTTTTGGATCCAATCACGTGCTGAGATCGAGCTCAGGAACCGTCTATGTGCAATCAGCCGGCGAGTCAGGCGTGACGATCTTTGGTGCTGGGTCGCGCGCTGGTTCACTCCCGGCTGAAGACTAAAACTGGACGGCTCGCGGGGACGACTGGGTCAGACACCCCATAGAGGTCTCGGGATTGCGTAGTACAAGCCTGGCGAGCGCTCCCCACACCCTTGTCGGCTCTCATGGAGCTCTCCGTTTGGTCCGAAGTCGTCCATCAATCCCCGCTCTGGTCCAACGTCACAAGCCGCTCGAGCGACTGGAGTGCTCACTTTGCAAAGTGCCTTGCCTCCCAAACCCTCAGTCTCCACTCAACCACAAGACAACGCCAGAAGCTACCATGTTCGGCCCGATCACCACCGACGTCAAAGTGCTCGCGGTCTGCTCGTCCGTGCTCTACCTCAAGTTCCTCGCGACGACCATGATCCAGGGCCGCAAGGGCTTCCACGCCGGCTCGCGGCTCGCCGAGGACACGGGGCTCTTCTGCTCGCAGGGCATGCCCAAGCAGGAGAGCTACGGCGCGCTCCAGGCTGTGCCGGCGCACCTCAAGGCTGCGTATGAGGACGAGCTCCGCTGGAAGCGCATTGTCCAGAACGACCTCGAGTCGATCCCGATGGCCATGGTGGTCTTCATGGCGTCGATGGCGGTCGGCGGCAGCGAGCGCGTCAACTGCCTGCTCATGGGCGCGTACACGGTGGCGCGCCTCGCGCACACGTACACGTACGCGAACCAGCTCCAGCCGCACCGCATGTTCGCGTGGATGGGTGGCGTCTTCTGCGTCGTCGGCGCCGCGCTCAACGCCACCATCGCCGCGCTCTACTAAGCCCCGTCGCTCGCTTCATACAGGCCGACTTCACCATGCATAGTAGATTAGCTTTATGATTAGAAATTTCCATTTACCCCAAAACTTTGGTATCGCCTCTAAAGAAAAAAACGTTCCAGCCTTACTCGCCGCGTCTTGCCCGCCGCCTAGGGCGCCGCGAGCGCAAACAGCGGCGCCACCAGCATGCTCTCGAACCGGATCATGACGAACAGGATCTCCATGAGCCAGTACCGGAGGTTGGCCTCGGATGTGCCCTGTATGCAGCAGTTGTACCGGAATGCCGTCCCAGCTTCAACTGGCCTCGACGAGGGCGCGCTGCTGCTGACAGCAGTTGCGGGCTCTTTGCTGGAGAAGCCCAGCACGTTGAGCGAGCGGCACCAGCCCTTCGGGTCGCGGATTGATGCGCGCACGGCCGGCACGTGGAGGTCGCGCGAGATGATGAGGATCTCACCGTTGATCTCTATCCGGCAGACCAAGTCCACCGAGTGCTGCACGGCCGCCGTGCGTGGGTTGAAAATAGTCTTGAACATGACGACCGCGTCGTCGTTCACGCGCTGGAGCGTGACCATCTACAGACAGCACCGTGGGTCAGTTCCGCCCATTTTGCCTGCGGCGTCGTTCGACAAGCGCACCTTCATGAGCGTCGTCGGGCTGAAAAAACGGCGATACCCGTTTTGGCTCGTGATCTCGGCCCACGCACGGTCCACGATCTGTTGGGCTGAAATGCGCGCAAACTGCTTGGAGATCTCGAAGCGCATCGCGGCCTTGTCGTCGCTCCCGGGCTCGAGCACGCGCCGCCCCGTCCAGCCCATGACCTGGACCTTAGATCGGTCGTCGAGCCGGCGTGCGTCCTTGATCACGGTCTCACCCACGGCTGCCACGGTCTCGCGGAGCAGCTCGCTGAACTCGTTCTCGGGAATGGGTTCGAACCCTTCTTGTGCGGCGCGGCACTCTTCCTGTCGTCAAGAAGGCGTCAGACGACCGCGAGGATAAGCGCCCTCTCGACTACGACGGTATCACGTACGTCTAGCACCAAGTTGATCTCGTGGGCCGTGGGCACGCGCACGTCCTCGGCGTCATCGAGCTGGTCC
This sequence comes from Pythium rhizo-oryzae, assembly GCA_027475725.1. Lineage (NCBI taxonomy): Eukaryota > Oomycota > Peronosporomycetes > Pythiales > Pythiaceae > Pythium > Pythium rhizo-oryzae. The sequence continues at coordinate 58,852 of JAMFLL010000114.1, read as the reverse complement.
TGCAGCTCGCTGTTCTGCTTCTCGAGCGAGAGCTGCTCGAGGTTGAGGCGCAAGAATGAATGGCGCTTCTCGAGCTGCGCAGCTTCACGCCGGATGCGGTCCATTTGTTCCTTTTTCCATCCACCGAGACACAGACGACATGTGAGTTCATCAAGCATTTCACTAGCACGACAAAGCCGCGCGTTCGCACCTTCTTGCGCTGCACGAATCGCCGCTGCACTTCGCGGTGCTTGGCCTTGCGCTCCTCCTCGCTCAGGATTTCCTGCAGCTCCATGTCCACCGAACTCTGGCGGGGCACGCTCGCGTGCGAGAAGAATGTCGGCTGGACTGCGTGGTACGAATGCGCAAAGAACCCGGGCGCAGGCGGCGTCGGTACCCAGTAAGCCACGGGCACAAGGCTGGGTGGCCGCGCCACGGGGACCGCGTACGATATGGTGGAGCCGGGCGGCGGCGCCGCCCCGCGTGGCGGCTCCGAGAGAATGGGCAACGTCGACATCGTCGGCGGAGCGGCGGCGCGTCGAACTTGCGGTGGCGCGGCCGTTGGACCCACATGAGCCGGCGGATTCCGCGCCGAGCCATCCACCATAAGCAGGGACTCGATGATCTCCTGGTCCGTTTCCGTCCACTGCTCCTCCGTCGCCGGTGGTGGCGGCGGGCGCGGCGGTGAGACCATGACGCACTTCTAAGAAGCGCCGGGTCGGGTTCGCTATGGCGACTGGTTTGCTCCAGTGCGAGACCTGAGTACCGTACCGTACGGGTACACACGACCAGTGGCTGCGACACGTGCGGCGAGGATGGTGCGTGCGAGCGAGTGCGCCAGTTTGCAAGTGGGGCTCGCGTTCGAAGCGGAGCTTCAAAGAAGCCGAAAGCTGAGACCGTGGGCGGGTCAGTCACTTCAGCCGCGCGAGCGAACGAACGCGGCGGGCGGAGGTGTTCAAATGACCGTCACTCGTGTCGTTGCTCCTGGTTTCTTTCTGGATGGCAGCAGACAGCCCCCACGCCTGTGCTCAACAGCTCCACGAAACGGATGATGAGGAAGCACCCGGGGCAAAGTGAGTGCCCCTTCGGTTGAGTGGATTGATGGACGCTCTCTAGATACCGCGCACGTTGTAGTTTACAGCGCGAGGGACACGCTGTCCCTTCCCACTCTCCTTCCATCTCACTTGCTCTCTCTGTCTCGCAGACGCTGCCTGCTGGTGCGACTGAAAGGCCCGGTGATTGCAGAGGGCGGACTATGGAGCGTACATACACATACTGTACAAGCCAGCGGGGCCGACTTCAAAGTGGCCCGAATGGGTCCAGATCCGATCTTGGGGGTGGGAGACGCCTGCGTGTTGCTTCGCCCAGCTGACGCCGAAGAATCCACTTAAGGTCGGCGCCGGGCACTTCGCGGAAACCGCATGGCGGCCGACATTCCAGAGACAGTCGTTTCGCCGCAAGCGTGAGCTATCGATCCGCGACTGGATTTCCCCAGGGCGCGTGTTGTGTATCACACGTCCGGGAAGCGGACGCCCGAGTCATACTCCTAAGCGCGGGAGCCGTCCCGTCGGCACAGGCGCCGCCATGTCGGATACCCGGGCGAGAAAGAATCATGGCAGCGCCAGTGCCGCAGGTGGAGGCGTTAAATAACCGACCGGTTCGTATCTGTTCGGTGGGTGGTTTGGAACAGTCGAAGAGCTACGGTGGGATCTGAGCTCTTGACACATGGCCGAGCGGAGCGGATCATTTCGCGCATAGCCGGGCCAGTTAGAATATTCGTCCTCGTGGACCATCTCCCCACCGTGCGCGGCGCTGGTCGCCGCCACCGCGAGAGTGGGCGCTGTGGCCATCACGAGACCAAATATTCCTCCTCTAGGGAACTAGAATCATGCCGAGCCGAGGGATTTGCAGCACGCAGATGCGACGTAAGGCTCCAATGGAGTGCCCACAGCTTCATCTCCCACCCGCGAGATCTACTGGACTATTGCTTCGTGGTCTTTCATGGTGGTTTCAGCGGGTCACCCTCGGCAGCACGGCGGTCTCACTTTCTCTCTCTCACTCTCTCCGGCTTGCGCTTGATCTCGATGGATTCTTGCCGTGCGATCCGGCCAATCCTGTCGCATGCACTTTGGGGGGGACGCCCCGGTGCCTGACAGTTTCCGACCGCTCTGGCGTCATCGACGCCAAAGCCCGGACACAGTGCTTGGTCTTGTTTGTGATTGCGGCCGAGCTGAATATGCTGCATAGATCTCTAGACCAAACTGTGTGTGCCTGGCGCGGGCACCACCATGCGCCAAGGATCAAGCCAGCGCAATACAGCACCACTGGACGGTTCGCCGCCGTCGAGGGCACTAATCACAACACGTGATTAGTACGGAAATGGCATGATTGGCCCGTCCGTGTGAGAGCAGATTGATGCCGCCATGCCCGAAAGCTGTCAAAGGTTAGTATTCAACATGTCAAGGCAGAACTTTCCGGAAGGGATCCCGAAACCCACAGACGATTAGAAGTGCTGGAAATACCGGTTCGCTGGGCTGGCTCAAACAGCGCTTTCGCGATCACTCGCGGTCGCTTTCGTGGGACAAACTCCCATTCGGAGACGATTTGTAACGGGAGAGTAAAAGCCGCCAAGCGGCCAGCGGGAAGCTCGCCACCACCGCGAACGGCGGTGACCTGGTAGACTTGTGGAGGGAGTGCAGCAGACTTTCCGAATCGTAGTGTTTCGTGCCTCGTTGCCAGTTTACACTCATCCCACACGCCGCGGGGCTTTCGCGAGCGCCTGTACCGGGCCGTCGTGAACACGCCTCTAACCAAAGTCACTTTATCAACGAAGATCTCAGCAAAGCACCAAGGAAGTTCTCTCCCCTCGGTTCTGAAGACGCCTTCAAACAAGAAAGAAAATCTGCAACGAGTGCGCCACCAGACCCACAATGCGAAACAGACGTTTGGGTTGTCAAAGACCAGCATGGCCACAGTCAGCAATCGCTCCAGCAATTCTCGACATACCAGATCTCACAGAGTCAATGCAGGCTCTTTGGCTCATATTCTTTAAAACGACAAATATGCTTTTACTGAAAGTATCAGATACCAAGAGATGGCTACATTTTCACTCGTTGGAATAATCCCTCGGACATTGATTCTTCCAGCCTCGTGGGCCCACTGCAATCACACAGATGGACGATGTTTATGCACGAGACTGCGCACTGCTCGCACGGGGCGCACACACACCAAGCCTGGCCCATCGCTTGAACCGCCGCCCGTTGTGCGACGCTCATCAGTTCAGATACAGTACAAAGCTCGAGTCTCCCGGGATGGGCCGACACGGGTGGGCCGGCGCGCACCTGCGCGGGTCGGGGCTCTCTGAATCTGCAATCCACGGAGTGGTGAGCAGCACTTGATGGCCCGTGCGCTACAGTTTACATTCGTTTGTGTGTGGTGCGGCGACGCCTCGAGCGGATCAGAAGTGGAGAGCTCTCTCCTGTCAAACCCCGCCACTTCGACGCTGCCACGGTCGACAAACAAACAGGCGTGTCACGTGCGCCGCGATTCTGACACTCACACACTGATTCGCCGGCGCCGACTCCCACGGTCACACCACGCGCCTCCCTCTCTCCCAACCCACGATCTGACACACGGACGCAAAGCGCTGCGTATGCGCCACGCTCACTCGCTAACTCGCCACCGCCCCCCCGCACGTGGACCATGTACTCTTCCCACGACGCCAGCGACGCCCACGGCGCCTACGTGTGGCTCCCGACGCAGTGCCAGCCAGCGGATGCCGTCGGCACGGCGCCAGTGCCGTCAGCCGTCCACCCCTACGATCCCGACACCATGGACGCCCTGATGTTGTTCCACTCGGCAACGCCCGCAGCCCCCGTGCCTCTTTACTACTATCACCCAACCGCAGCGGCGGCGGGTGCTTACTTCCCCGCCCATGCGGCCGACCTGCAGCGGCGGCAGCAAGCGCTCGCGCGCGAGCGGAGCGAAGAGACGCGCCGCGCGATGCATCGCGAAGTGCAGCGCCGCTTTGTGAAGCGCAAACAGGTCCGTGTTGTGTGTTGTGGTGAGAACCGCAGCTGGCTCGAAAACCTGACAGCTCGTGCTCCATTAGGCGGAATTCGCGGATCTGCGGAGTCGCGCGCGGAAGCTCGAGCTTCGCCATCGCACGCTGCTGCTGCGGGCCGAAACGGACATGCTACGTGAAGAGCACGAGTCGCTCGTGCAGCAGTGTAGAGCACAGAACGTCAAAGCGGAAGCCGATCAAGGCACTGAGATTGAGAACATCGATGACCAAGAAGACGACCAGGACGAAGAAGACGAGCACGGAATCAAGCGCAGGCGGATCGAGTCAAGTCGATGGCGCGTTCACGGTACACTATCCCGCAAGTTATTTGACTTCGATCTTCGCGGCGATGACAACGAGAGCCGCTAAGTCGGACTCGAGTCGTCCGCGCATCATTGCAGACAGTCGTCCCATAAACCTCGTCGCTTAGGCTGTCCACGCCAAGAGCTTGCAATACAACTTCAGTTTGACTTCTCCCACTCTGCTCAACGTCTTCGACGTGCGAACACTTCATTCCAGTACCCGAGTAATGCTCCTCCAAACGCACGGCGCTCGCTTGTGAATGCGTGCAGTCCGATAGCTGCGCTGCTTCTTCCAAGTGGTGCAATGCGATTCAATCACCTCCACTTCCGATACGGTATCAGGTATCTGTCGGCGATACCTACCTGGAAGGACCAGGAGACTTGGGCCTGCCCTCCCAGCTCTTGTCCGTGTCTTTCGAGCTGCTCACACGTCGCTGAGCGGAACGTGTGCGTGCACCCACGAAATTTCGTGGACCAGATCGCTGTCCCCAGGAGGCGGGCGATCAGTCGTCGCCGTGCCGCACAGCAGAACGGAAGGACGGTCTCCGCTAGCGGAAGGAATCGTGATTGGGAGGTTGGAGGTGTGGTCTGTGTCGGTGAATGCCACCCTCGCACTCGTGTGCTCCACACATGTGATCCATTCTCACAGGTGTTCGTATCCGGCGGCTGTTTCTGCGGTCGTTGCGTCGCCTTCCCCGCGTTTCTGATGACCCGCAGGGCTCTCTCTCTTCTGACGGAGTCGCATGGAGCTCCGACTCTCTCCCGCCACTTTCAGGTGCGAGTTGCTCGAACAGTCCCCAGCCATTTGATGGGTGAATTTGGTGGATCTTTGGCGGAAGCCTGGCCCCCATTGTGACCCTCGCGTCTTCAGAGGAGACCCGACAATGGAGAATCTCCACTAAGCGTTATCACAACAGTGCGATACAGTATTTACTGTGCGCTTCTAGCATGAGTACCAGTGGATTCACGTGCTTCTGACGCCGCTATGTGTGCTTACATCATCCGCCTCCGAGTCCCTCGACCGCCGCCTGTGTGGTGTACGCTTAGTCCGCACTGCGGACTCGACGCTCCTGCAACGCTGGCTCTCCGAAGTGTATCCGTCAGGATCCCATGTCCTCACCGCGGCTCCTGCGAATCCGAAAGCCGAAGAAATCCAGATTGCTGGCGGTCCCGGGTGCCAAGTGGGGGACTGCAGTACATCGTCTCGTGGCTGCACCAAAGCTGGATCGCCTGTCAAACTTGCACCACCCGAACACGCCGGACTACAGCACCGAATACGTACAGCCGCATCGCACTGGTCGCTTCTCCTAGTGTCACTTTGCTCAAGCTTGGTTACGATGGGCTCCCAAGGCTCCCAATGACCACTGCGTACCAAGCTCAAGTTGCAGTGGTTGAGCTCGGAGTACAGTAAATGGCGACTGGACGTTCTGTACCCATCCGATTCACCCATCCGATTCACGCGGAAACGGCGGGATTCTGCTTCCCTCCACCAAGGCGGTTCTGCGAAGGAAACGTCACACGTGCTGCCCCCGATATCCGGTGCAATGACTTCTCCTTCATAGCAGATGCGTGTGCACGAATCCTTTCACAACAGCGCACCAAAAAGCTACGAATGCGAAACTCCATTAGTGAGCACAGAGGCGACGATGATCGAGGACACCAGCTGCGGTCGTCCCGAGAGCCGTGACCGTTCGCGGCCGTTTCTCGGGATCCGAAGATGGCCCTGCTCTCTCTGACTACTTGCGCTTGTTCAGGCATTCGGCGCGGGGAGCGCCCGCTCCATCTGGAGGGAACGACCCAGGGCGCTCCCCGTTCAACCAAGTTTCTCCGCTTCTCTAATGGACACCACCCTCCACGTGTACATGCCAGCAAGGCTCTAGGTGTGCACCCGTTGGAGATGAGACCATCGCGGCGCTGGAGTTTTTCCACCACAAGGAATCGCTTTCGTGAAGCGCAAGGTGTTCAACAAGGCGTTCAACGTGCTGAAAAGAGAAGCTTCCAGGGTAGAGATCACTCGTGGAAGAGTAGAGCGCAGCGCTCGAGCCGGAGAGGACGCAGCTCGAGGCGCGAATCGGAGGGCTTTGGTCGCTTCCCGGGCTCCATAGAGATGCGGCGAGCCGCGAAATCGTTGCTGAAAATATGTAGCGTCGTACTTCGAAGTATCAGTTTGGGAGCCTCCGGGAACGGTCGATTGAAACCGGTCTAGGGTGGGCAGAACTCTATCCGATCTCCTTGAATGAATACCATACCGTTTACACCAACATGGCTACATATATGGCTACATGTCACGAGTGTCGTGAGTACTGTACTGCTCACCGCGCAGACTCGGCCAGAAACGGGGCGCGAACGACTGCGAGTGACGCTCTGGCGAGATCCGAGAGAGGCGGAGCTCGGGATCCCAGGTTGAGACTACTATCCAAATGCGATCCGTCGTTCCGCTGTGCCAGCAGCCGTTGCTCTGGCCCGTACAGACCGAGAGCCACAGTTCGCACGATGGCGACCGCCGAGCAAGCGCCTACATAGACAAAGACGCGCTGAGATGATGGCTCGGGGCACCTGCGGTCGCCACGCGCGCTGTGACCTTTGCCACCCAACGGCGTTGATTCTTCAACTTCCTGCTCGCTGGGGCACCAAGGGTTCCTACAGTACTGGACGAGGTCGCGGCCTTCGCGCGAACCCTATCGAGGCCCAGTTTCCAACATCCTCAGCCATGTTCAAGCTTGCATCGCTAGAGCCCGCCGCGCCGGGGTGTGCTCCGTCCGTGCCTCTGTTTCTCTACTGGACACCGCCCACGTCTGACGATGAGCGGCTGCCGCTCGGGGCGTCCGGACTTCTCGACGACCGCGACATCATTGATGCGCTCCTCTTGTTCCAGGACGTCGCTCCGTCCGGATCCAGCCCAAGCGCAGCTCGCGCACGACAAACCGCAGCCGAGCGGCGGGCGAAACATCGCGAGATCCAGCGCCGATTCGTCAAGCGCAAGGCCGAGTCTTACAAAGCACTCAAAACTGACGCCGCCAAGTTGGAGATCGTACGCAAGATGCTCGATCTGGAAAGCGAGCGCAAGGCGCTCGAGCTCGAAAACGCGTCGTTACAGGAAAAAGCCCGGCTGTGTGGGTTGGAGGGCTCGCTGGGGATGGTAGACGACGCCGACAATGCTGAGATGCATGCGTAGTCGAGATGAGTCTCACCTGTTTGGATATAAAACAATAAAGCCAAGACCACGGAAGCGACGCTATTGCTCACTACTTACTATGTGCGTCGATTGGGAAGGGGACGGGGCCAACAGATAACCCTATGAAAGGATCCGTTATGAATATGGTCTTCCCCAGGTTTCCGTTTGTCTCAGCGAGACGCGACGGTGTCTAACCGTGGGGTGCTTCGCAGCAAAGATCCCCCATCCTGCGCCACATTCCTGAAGATGACTGCAAACGCGAAGACCGTGCTGATCACGGGCAGCCACCGCGGGAATCGGGCTCGCGCTCGAGCCAGTTCAAGCGGCTCGGGTGGCGAGTGATCGGTGCCACGCGCGATCTGGACGCGGCACAAAAGGTTTGGCTACCAAAAGAAATACAGTAACCGGGCGAAGGGCATCCAACTGAACAGGTTCTGTTTGGACGGACAGCTACGCGCTGTGGCGCCTAGCAAGATGGTTGCCATGGACGTACAGGACGAGGCGTCGATTGCAGACGCCGCTACGAACTTACTGCGTGGCGAACGGATCGACGCGCTGATCCTCAGCGGCCATATGCCGGATGAGACGGATCTCCAGGCCAACACCAAGGCGATGCTCATGAAGCAGATAGATGAGCACGTCGTAGCTCCGTTTCTCGTAACACGCGCTTTTCAGCCCCACCTCCAGGCCGCGGCGGCCCACCGTGGTATGGCGGTCGTGGCGCCTGTGTTCTTTCTCGACGGCACTGCCGAGAAATACGGTTGCCACAATCTCGATCTCGTGGAAAGTATCAAGAAGCGCAGCATTGTGACGGACCTCCGCCAGCTCATGACCAGCATGACATTCAAGAACCTCCCCAAGATCCCCAAGGGCAAGATCCTCGCGACGCCGGGGCTTCTCCTGACAGATATAACAACTGACGAAGGCGAGATCCCACCCGACGGCGCTGCCAAAATCCTCCGCGAGCTGCTGCGCGTTTTCCCCGATGACATGTAAGCACGTATGGCGCGTTAAGGTGGGTCAGTGCCGCGCCGCGGAAAGCACGCACGAGCAGGTTAGTGGCCGGACCTTCAATTTTCAGCGTTTGAAGAAAAATGTGGTCCATGACGATAAAAAGACGAGGATCTACTCCCTCCTTTAACATCCGCGACTTGCGCCACAGCCGAGAAATGTGCATCAGATCTCCGCCCGCATGACAACGTCGTGCTGCTGGTCCAGTTCAAGCGGGCGATTCTTCAGTGCGGTCATGACTGATGGGTCTTCACTGACCTGCTTGAACAATTGCCAACATGGCTACAGTATCATGTCCTGTTTATGTGCAACTGGTTAACCAAAAACAGCTCCATCGCACACTGAGGCGTTTCTACACGCCAGTGAGCAGCTTGGCGGTGCGTCGCTCGGTCTCTTCGAGGATCGGGTACATGCCACTGAGTCGCGGGTTCACGGCAGCGCAGTCCAGCGCGGTGCTCGACGGGTTGTTGTCGCAGTACGGCGTGTGTTCGCCAAAGATGCGAGCGTTCGAGCCCTGTCGCAACGCCTCAAGCCACGTCGGTAGCGCGGCCACGTTCGTGCGATCGAATGTCAGCCACGCCATGTCCGATGAATCTCCGATATTCGCGGGTAGCTCTTGAATTGGGTTCTCACCGACGGCGAGTTGCTCGAAGCGTGCAACAGGAAAGTCGGGCAGCACCGAGAGGTTGCTCCCGCTCAGGCCCAGCCGACCGAGCGGGAGCTGGGTGAGTGCGAGGGGCACACCATCCAGCGGGCTGTGCTCCACTACGAGGAACTTTACGTGGCGCCACTTGTCGCGGACGATATCTGGTAACGTCTTCAGGTTTGTGGCGACGAGATTCAGCAGTACGAGGGTTGGTGGCAAGTCGTCAACCAGCAGCGCGTCGGGCAGCGTCAGCAGAGGACACCGCACAATAGACAGTCGACGCAGCACCGGATGGTATACCTCGCGTAAGCCAGCCGTCAGAGGGTCCCAGCGCTCGATGGTGCAGTTGTAGATCTCCATGCCACGTAGGTTCGTCAGCGTTTGGACGAGATGTGGTATCTCCAAGCGTGGACAATGTGTGAATGAGAAGAACTGGACGCTCAAGGCGTCCATCACGGCCAGTTGACTGTTGATGTGGCTCGTGGTCTTGCTGGGCGTGGTAAGCCCGAGTGTGAAGCAGTCGAACTCAACCAGCGCGCAGCTGGGAGCCGTTGCGAACCACGGCCTCAGCTCCACGAGACACGACTCATTCGCTCCTTTGAACGCGACCCGGTTCGTGCGGAGCTGGATCGCGACGGCGACGCACCCCCAGAGCGCGTACACAGTGTGCATCGCCTTTTCCCCGCGTGACATCTTGCGGTTGCTCCATCGCAGCCAGAACTCACGCTCGGACATGCTCGACTCAGTCTTCTCCGTCTCTTTCCGCGGGGTACCCCACTTTTTGTCATCGGGAGCCGGGGCGGCCGTGATCGGCGCGATCTGGTTGCTTTCAGGGATTGACGACAGCGAGCGTACTTCGAGCATGCTGCCCATGGCGCGGCATGCGGCGAAGATGCTTATCATGGGCGTGAGCTTTGAGAGAAAGTCGGCGATCGAGCTCGCCAGCACTTGCTGCGCCTGCATCTCCCAGCCGAGCATGAACGCGTTGTCGGCGGCGAATCGATCTGGGAAGCGCTGCTGCACGACGTTGTAGGCACGCATGTAGGGTGAGACGAGCCGCACGGGGATCGCGATGGCCCACACAAACTGGAGAATCAGATCGACCACGAGGCACGAGACGCGCTGTGCGGATGTGTTCTTGCGGATGAGAAAGTGGATCACAGGCGTCGACCAGCAGTTGATGATGAGCAGCAGGCACGACAGCGCGTTCACGGCCGGGAGTGCGACGAACAGACTGAGCCGATAGCTCTGGTAGGACTGGGACGCGATCTCGACGCCTTCGCGGAGGATCAACACTTGCTCAAAGTAGCGGTGCTCGATGCCAAAGAGCCCGCGCCGCCCAAACACGGTGGCGTAGACCAGCCAGATGCGTCTTCGAATGCGGTGGACCACCGATTGCCGCTCGGCAGGGGGCACTGGCCTTGGCTGTGACTTGGTGGGGAGCGGTCGGAAGGCGAGCCGCCCGCGAGCCAGCGAAGCGGATACCATGCGCTTGAGGTTGATGAGGTACAGCACCATGACCAGTAGCGTGATCAGAGACATCGCCCGAAGCGCCGGGATCGAGGGCAGGTAGTACACCACCCGGACGGTCTCTGAGCCAGGTTGCGCGAGTCGGAAGTAGAGCAGCGCAAACACGAGCAGAAACAGCAGCGTGGTCACCTGGAGACCAAGTACTAGAAGCCATGCGAGCCAGAACGCGATGCGCGGGAGGTAAATGGGCGGCAGGCGCGTGCTCGAGGTCGCTTCGAGCACATCGCGGTGGATTGACTGGAGCACCACGGTCGAACCACGCACGAATGCTTCCACCAGCGCCGGCGGCCGCGCCGTGAGCTTGGTTGCGGATGCCGCACGTACGGTGCCATCGCCCACCGGCACTTCCTCTGGCGTCGCCATCAGGGCGTTTCGTGATCGCCGTGAAAGTGGGGAGCGAGAAGCGAGAGAGAGAGGGGAAGATGTGGGTACAAATGTGGCAGGAGTCTATTGTGTCGACATGTTCTGATCGTTGAAAATAGAACGAAGGACACGTCTCTGGGACGTGGCGGTTGACGATTTTGCCCCATCAGTTGGAAACGACCGCATCGTTACCAGTGAGACAGGAGCCCAATGCAACACACGAACGCGAGACGCGGTTGATGGCGGGGGAGAGGCCATCCGTTCGTCTGTCCGATCAGCACACATTCCTGCGCTTTCCCCTTCCGTGGTGATTTCTGCGTTTCTTGCGTGTGGTGTCGGCCCTTTTCCAATGAGGTCCTTGCATCGGGGACATGGTTCTGTTTCGCAAGGACGATACTTCTCAATTTCATGTCACTATCTTTCTCATACGGTACTCCGGCGGAACCAACGGGCTTTCACCAACTTGGGAGAAAGCCGCCTGTGCTAGTATTTAGTGGGGCACAATCCATTCCAATCCCATCCAGATCCACCATGTCCTCCCCCACGGTTCTCATCACGGATTGCACCGACGGTATCGGGTACGCGCTCGCGGAAGTATATGCAGCACGCAAGTGGAACGTGGTCGCCGCCGTGCCTGCTGCGTCCAGTGAGAGCGCCACGAAGGCACGAATGCATCTCTGCGGTGGAAGTGAGTTTATCTAACGGGTGCTGTGCATGTGCTCCCAGCTTCGCGGCCTGCCGATGGTCCGTGTCGTCGAAATGTGTGTTTCGGAGCAAAACTCGCTCACAACAGCTGCAGTGCATTTGAGCGGCGAAAAGATCGACCTTGTCGTCAATAACGCCAGCCAGCTGCTCCGCGGAGGACTGGAGGAGCTAGCGGACAATGAGTTCGTCACGCAATTGCAGGTCAACGCGGTGGGCCCATTCCTGGTCACTCGTGCGTTTCTACCCAACCTTCGGCTTGCGGTTGAGCAATGCGGCGTGGCAAAGGTCGTGAACATCGGTTCGCGCATGGGCTGCATCTCGGAGAACGTCTCCGATGGCCTGTACGGCTACCGTGCGTCCAAGGCCGCGCTGCACATGGTGAGCAAGTCGCTGGCGATTGATCTCAAGCACGAGAACATAGCTGTGCTGCTCGTCGATCCCGGCGACCTGGAGGCGGAGACAGCCACGCAGCTCCGGACACGCGCCAAGAAGACGGCGACACTCGTGGATGCGTCTGGCGTCCAAGAGGCTGGCAGGCTGCTCCATGTGGACGACGGCGAGCTCCCGTGGTGAGGTGAGACTCACGGCTAGCAGAGACCGTTGTCTGTGTGGCAATGGATCTCTTTGCACATAAACAAGGCGAAACAGTGTCAGTGTCAATTGTTGACTGTGCGCGGTAGAGTTCTTAACTGATACAACTATCGTGTCGTTGCACGGTCGTTAGGTGAGACTGTTCCAAAAAGCCTGCCACAGTCTCGTTGGTCGAAAGCAAGACCGACGTACGTCCCACGACCCGGTCCGCCAGATCCGATGCGGCGGCGTGTGCCTCTTCCGGGTCGCCATGTGGCGATGCCCCGCGGCACGGCACGATATGCCAGTGGCACCGGATCTTGTCGAGCACCTGCAGGAGCGCATTTGCACTGAGTTGGCTCGGGGTCCCCATCTGGACCACAGCGACGGTCTCACCGAGCAGCGACTGATCCCCAGCTGGATCTGCGGCATGTTCCGCATGCGGTCGCGATTGCCAGACGAGTGTACGAGCGCGCGGCGACTCTGCCTCCCTGCTCCCTCGCTGGCGCTGTCGAGGAGTCTTGTACCGAGAAGAGCTCAACAAGTGCAAGCGGAGACCTCTCCATTCCGCAATTTCCTCGCAACACATCACATCTACCGACTTCCTCATGTTGACCAAGTTCGCGGCGCTCCTCTCCGTGGCGGCGCTCACGGCCTCGGCTGCGCAGGCCGCGACAGTGCCCACCGGTGAGTGGCCCGTGTCGACGGGCTCGGTCGTCTCGGACAAGCCCATCGTCGTGCCCGCGGGCACTGTGTACGACGGCAAGATGCAGACGTTCAACCGCTCGGACATCACGTGCGAGGGCCAGAAGGAGGGCGGCTCGAAGCAGGCCATGTTCCTGGTGGAGGCCGGCGCGACGCTCAAGAACGTGATCATCGGCGCGAACCAAATGGAGGGCGTCCACTGCGACGCGCACGACTGCACGATCGAGAACGTGTGGTGGGACGACGTGTGCGAGGACGCGCTGTCGATCAAGGGCGGCGCGGCCGACAGCGTGTCGCAGGTGATCGGCGGCGGCGCGCGCTATGCCGATGACAAGGTAGTCCAGCACAACGGTCTGGGCACGGTCAAGATCGACGGTTTCTTCGCGGACACGTTCGGCAAGCTGTACCGGTCGTGCGGCACGTGCGGCGACAAGCAGCGCAACGTGGAGGTGTCGAACGTGCTGGCGAAGAACCCGAAGTCGTCGGTGGTGACGGTGAACTCGAACTTTGGCGACAAGGCGACGCTGAAGAATGTGTTTATCGAGTCGAGCAAGTCGAAGGTGGTGGTGTGCGCTCGTTCGATCGGCACGACGGACGGCTCGGAGCCGAGCAAGGACGGCGATGGCGCCGACGGTGTGACGTGTATCTACGACGCCGCTGACATCCACATCAACGGAGCTGCCGGAAGTGGCGGTGCCACGCCGTCGACGGCCAAGCCCACGCCTGCCACGGGCGAGGAGGCTGATGATGCCACGCCCACGCCGACGTCCAAGGCGCCCAAGACGAAGAAGCCGAAGAAGACCAAGGCGCCAAAGACCCCGGCACCGTCCACGGACGGCAGCGCCTAATTCTGTGCATCCCAAGTCCATTATTCGTACTAGTTCAGTCACGGTGTATTGTGATCAATAACGTATACTCTGTTCCAACTCATGCGTATCCACTCACATTGCTATCGTTGTTACATCGCTCGGGCTTCTTGCAGCCGTGCCTTGGCTGGTTGCCATTGGAACGAGTTGCCGAGGCCCCCGTGGCAGGACATCAGTGGCTCCACTGTGGAGTCTTCACATCACCACGTCACGGACGAGTCAAGGTCAAGGCGTTGTCATGGGCCATGGGCAGCCGCTCCTGTCTGTCTGGGCAAATAGATCCGCCTGTGGTGACGCGCTGCCGCCATGTGGCAGCGGTGGTCTCGGTCGCTTTGCATAATCCACGGCATTTTCCATCAATCAGACGCCGCGCTGCAGCGGTTCACGAAATCACCCGCGTGAGGAGCGCCCACCTGTCAACCGCACCTTGTCCAAGTGCAAGTGGCGCAAGTTGATCCACCTGCATCCTTTCCAGGTACCGTACTGTACGGACACTGGGAGCAGCCCCAGGGTCCCTATGAACTTTCCATCGATGCGTTTCTCAGCAAGAGTTGGTGGAGTAGACAAGCCTGGGGCCACCGGTCGATCTTGTACAGCATGAGACCGAAGGCTTCCGCACAAGAGCGTTCGGAGCTCGACGGCATGGTCGCCGCTCTTCTCCACCAAAACAGACCCTGGCGGCGGCGCGGAGGATGGACGTGGATGAGTCCGCCCTTTCTTGCGCGGCAAGCACGTCGCCCCGTCGCTGGTCATGGTGTCGTACTACTCGTCTCGGTCTCTTCTGCGACGTTGCCTCAACGTTTCGACACGTTCTCTGACTGGTTGTCGTTTCTGCTGTACCGTAATTGAGACCCAGGTACTTCGGACGGATATGCGTGTGTGTGGCTATCAGGCTCCATGCCTACGTGGATCCGAGCCATTGACGCTGCAGCGGCCTCGCTGTGGTCGCAGGCATGCAGCGGGCGCTGCTGCTGCTGATACCGTAGCTGTGCTGAAGCTGTTAGGCGATTTCGCCTCTCTCACGTGGTATCGGATTGCACCGCGTGTGAATGCGGTTTGGAGCGAGCCACCCACCTGCTCCTCACGCGCCCCATCTCCATTTCCTCACCTACGCGCGAGAAACAGGGCGGCTCGCGCATCTCACGGCGGTGGAAGCTCTCGCTGGCTCTGTGGTGGCGAAGATGCGCTGGATCAGCTAAGTGCGCAGCGCACCTATGCACGCACCAGCATGCATGCCTCTGCTTCAAGCCACGGCTCTCCTTGGATGGCGGCGTGCTTCTCCGCTGTGGTCATGGATATCCCCCCACCATGGGCCTCATGCCTGTCGTTCTTCCGGCGCCAGTGCGCTACAGTTTGCCTTCCGTGGGGGGCGGACCTTTGGCGAGAAGAGAGATATACAGGGCGCACGGAACGGTCATCGTGTGGACACTATTCTGTGCACGGGTGGAGCCATGATCGCTGACCGCGGTGATGATCTGATAGGGTGGACTATGGAGAGAAGCGCAACGTGCAGAAAGCGCCGTTTTGTATGGAACGCGGATACGCTCTCCGAAAGGCGCGCTGATGGAGGTGGCACTGCCCGAAGAAGACAAGTCATGCCATCCTGACAGCAGCACAGCACATCGCGTTGCGACCAACGGAACAGCCAAGGGCGCATAATGAGTCGATCGGTTCATGACATGGAATTTATAGTACAATCACGACACACCACAAAAGTGCAAAACTGGTGCCGCGGGCAGTCAGCGTCTACTCCTAGCCTAGACGTTCGCCTCGGAGACGGCTTCGAGGATCTCGTCCCACGGCAGGATGCCCGTGGGTGGTCTGTGTCCTGGCGGCGCGTGGTGCGCGTGCGAGCGCGCGTGCGGGTGCGCGTGGTGGTGCACGTGGTGGAGCTGGTGCAGCGGCAGCTGGGCCGGGTGCGACGGGTGAGACGGCGGCGGCGGCGGCGCGTTGCGGAGTCGCTGCTGCGTCTCGTGCGGGTGCTCATGTGTCCAGTGCGGCGGGTTCGCGGCCACGCGGCGCTGCAGGTAGTCGTTCTCGTGCTCGAGACGCGCGCGCTCCTGGCTTAGCTGGAGCAGCACGAACTGCTTCTCCAGCACGACCACGAGCTTGCGCATCTCGTCGAGCTTGGCGAGCTTGCGCTGCATGAACTGGCGCTGCACCTCGCGGTGGCGCGCCTTGCGCTCGTCCTCGGTCATGCGCTGCCGCTTGCGCGCGAGCGCGGGCCACGGCGCGTCGCCGTTGGCCGCGCCGGCCTCGTTCTCGTTCTCGTTCTCGCGCTCGCTGGCGCTGTCGCCGTGGGGGGCTTCGTCGGGTTCGCGCTTGACCGGCGCGTCGGCGCGGCGCCGCTTCTTGGTGTCCGCGCTCTCGGCCGGCATGGCGTCGGGGGCGGCGGGCGCGGGCGTCCACGCGAGAGTGAGCTCTTGGGTGTGAGGCACGACGACCGCCATGGTCAAACGTGAAGTGGTATCCGCCCAGCGGAGGGGAGCAGCTCAGCGGAGCGGAGAGGAGGGGAGCGGAGCGGAGAACAACCAGTGCCACGCTCCACGGCGCCAGGAACGTTTGCTCCGCGCGATGATGGCGGTGGCTTGTACGGAACAAACCGAGGCAAGCGCCGCCCAGCTGCTGCCAGCGATCCGCGACTATGCACCTTCAAGGCGGGATGAGTGTGGGGGCTCGAGTGAAGGGAGATGGGCGGCGAGAACTCAACAGGAGGCGGATGATGATGCTATCAAAGCCTCCAAAGACGGGCCGGCCGGAGTGGTACCATCTGCTTTTTTATCTTCCGGGTTTTTTTCTTCTTCTTCTCGCCCCAACGTTTGAACTGTGCATTCGTTGAGGTGTCGCGGCCATTTGAGAGCCACAAGTGTCTGTTTGGAGCGAAAAAACCCAGGTTACAATTCAGAAACCGTAGAAGCCGATGAGAAACAGGCTTGAACCAAAAACGGCTGGATGGTCCAAACTGGCCAACTTCACCGAGTTTCCTGTCACATCCACCTGTTGCCGCGCCAAAGGTTGCTGGCGCAGTAGCCTAAATGTAAACAACGCTTCCGGTAATCATGTGTTCCACTCCATAGGGGGCCCCGGAACTTCCGTGGCTCTCCACGATGGATGAGTGGAACCGCTCAGATCTCCAGGCTTCATGCCGTCGCACCTTAGTCAGAAACCTCGAGGCGCGCCCTCGAACCTCCAGCGGCGCGAGACTGTACAGTACGCATGCGAGGCGCCCATTCTTCCCCCCCAGAACCAGACCACGAAAATCGCTATCACAGCCTCGACCCCAATAAAAATGGCGCCACGCCACTCGGGTGGATCTGTGATTTTGTGGTTTTCTTCCGACGCTCGACCGCTCCATGAGCCACGAGCGATGGTTGGGAACGTCTGAGATCGGATTTTCTATCGAGTGTTTTTGTGGAGATGGCGCGAAAAGGCAACGCCCCCAAATGTTCGGTTCCCGCGGCGATAGCCAGGCCACGTGGCCGCCCGCTCCACTGAACACCGCGGTGCACGCGACGGGGGCCAGCGCTACGTTGTCATCGAAATGCGCTCGCCCACAGAATGCGGTGGCGGCGCTTTACGTGGTTGGCGTGAGCTGCGCGCATGTGTAACATTAGTGTGGATGGCGGGTGTCCTGGCAGCTCCGTTTGTTTCCTTTGCTTTTTTTTTTCCTCGTTTCTGGCGCCGGTGGCACTGCCACGAGGCGGCAACTGCCAGCCCCCAGGACCTGTGCTGGAGAATGTAAGAATCGGCAGCATGGTCTGCCCCCTCTTTTCAGCACACATCTTCGTTGAAGCCAAGAATGGTGGCACCACAGCGTCTCAAGCTCAAGCGGGTTCTTCCGCGTGCGAAAAAGTCGGACCAGAAAAGAAGCGACAAGGTGGATGAGTGTCTCAAGGTTTGGACAGTGCCTCGCCGACTCACGAGACTCTTGACGACGGCGTCCGACTCCAGCCTCCCCCCACCGTGATGATGCCACGCCCCGTGGAGCTTTGTTCAATCTCTCCCCCGCGGGCGAAATCAAACTGCGTGCGGCAGAGAGCGCGTGGGTTCAGCGGCGGATCAAAGAACGGAGCCTTGAGTTGACATGGCACTGCCATTTCGGAGCCCTCGCAAACGAAAATCCGGCCAACCACAAAGACGTACCTACAAAAAACAGATCCCGCGTGATTCGCCCCCGGAAGTGGCCGCCGTGTTGACGCTGGCAGCTCCGGGGTCACACGGGTGATCACGGTCGGGCGTCTGCCATCCACAGTTGCGGTGTTACGGGGAGGCGACATATCTCTACGGTCGCCACCCACCAGCTACAGTTACTGTAGGTACAGTCTCCGATACCGGACTCAGTAGAAATTGGCCGGCATGGCGTCGTCGGGCGACGGCACGACGTGTACGACGTGTCGTGGCCACATTGCGTCGTGTGGCCTGGACGCTCCAAGCGGTGGCGCCACAGGGCGGCGATGAGAGGTCTTACCTCGTGTCGCCTGCCGTGCCATGCCAGCCTTCTGGTCTCAGGGCGACCACACTTGTCGTCGTTCTGGGTTTGCCGTCCGGCGTGGCAGGCCATGGCGATGCCACAGGGCGATTCTCCTCTCCTCTTCTCCTGCCCACCAACATGGTCGCGGACGTGCAGCGGGCGGTGTAGCCATGTTGACCAGAGACCACGAGGATGTAGCCATCCATGCGCGCTTTTCCCCAAGCAACGCTCCGGATGTGCTGATTATGGCGACCGATCAGGACATCCGCTGAAAGGCGCTTTTGGCGTGAGGGGGACGCTCTGGCCACTCCAGTGTGGCAGGAGTGTCCACCAGCGTTCGTTTCGACGCCACAGCCCGTGACGAGCGCGAGTGGTCATTCCGCGACTGATGCAAGCTGAGGTGGAACGACCACCTCGGTCTCACCGGGCGATCTGAATGTTGGCGCTACAGTTGGCGTGGTGCGTGCCCGACGGTGAAAGACGCTGGTGCTACAATGTACAGATCCATCCACTCGCTTGACAGTATTGTTGACCGCGCTCATGGTTTGATTCTGTCGTCCCAGCATCTACTCTTTGATGAGGGAACACGGGGTGTTGCCTCTCGTGCACCGGGCACATGTAAAACAGCAATACTCGTAGTGTGTTTCAGTCGTAGAAAGAGAAATGAACACAATAGAGATCAGTTGACCCCCATGGATGAAGGAGACGCAAGACATCAAGAGCATAGAATACTTTGGATTATGAGCTCACGCAAACATACACACGCGTCATTTGCACACACATGGGCGGCTATCATCTTTCCTCCTTGGTCTCGCTGCCATCGTCTTCCTCGCGGAAGCGGATGCTGTCCAGAGCGTCGTAGTGACCTTGCAGTTTGGCGTTCTCAGCCTCGAGCTTGGCGCACTCTTGCGTGAGCTTGAGGTACTGGTGCCGCACTTCGAGGGACTGCACGAGTTTGCGCATTGCGTCGAGTTGGTGCTTCTTGCGGACGGCAAACTGGCGCTGCGCCTCGCGGTGTCGCGCGCGCCGCTCCTCCAGCGACATGCGCGCCCGCTTGGCGGCTCCGTCCTGGGCACCACTGGATGTGGAGCTGTCGTCGTCGTCCGAGGACATTGAGTCGCGGATTGACCGCTTCAATGCGATATGGGGAACAGAGGTTTCGCTGAGGTCTGGCTTAAAGAAAAGCAGCTCTGAGTACGCGGACGTTGGGGCGTGTGCAGTATCGGTCGGCGACGCGGGTGTCGTGTGGAAGGTCGTCGGCACGTCACGCTCGAGCATCCACTGGACTACGAGCTCCACCATTCGCGCTGTGAGGATTTGAGCTGTGGGCGGGGGAATTCAGAATGAGGGAGCACGTACCGAAACGATTCCGCGTCGAGGAGGGAGTCGTCTCCTTCGATGCTCTCGTGGCGCTGAAGAATGACGCCACATGGCTGGCCAGACCGCGCGTGACGCCATCCTCGGCGTTGATGGAAGCGTCGCGGGTACGCGGCGGCCTTACTGAACGGTACAGTGCGATCCGTGCGTTCGTGGGATTTGTGTCGTCGTCGACACCACCTGAGACCGGTTAGGAGCCCGAGAGATGGTCAGTCGGCCGCGTGGCGTCTGTCTTACATCCAAGCAGCCGTTGGGGACCACCGAACGTTCCGCCTACCCAAGGGCCTTTGAAAGGCCCTACACGACTGAGATCCATCGAGACCAGTTGGTGCCACATGGCCGTCACGCAGCCCCCCCCTCGCCCGAGCGGGCTGCCTAACCGAGGCAGCAGTAGTACACAATAGACACCAGCGAAGTGGGGACTTGTTGAAGCGCACTGAACGCTCTGGGTCCCCAACACGCTGAAAGGGGGATAGCAAGTGGGATGCATTCAGCTGTGGTAAGCCATCACCTCGTCGCGCTGACGCCAACCCAGTCAGGGGCGAGGGAGGAGCACCGAAGGTCTCTCGACTTGGAGACGCATTGGGTGGGTGCCTCGCCTCCATCCAGCGCGATCGTCGAGTTGACGACAGGCAAGTGCCACGTTCCGAAGGTCCCTCTCGCCGGCTGGTGCCGAAAGAGGGGGCACTCGTGACGTCCGGATACTCTAGTACTCTCGTCAACGCTCGTATGGTGATGGCGAACGTTGCCTGCTGAACTCAAGTCCAGAAGCAGTCTCTCGGCCGCCGTCAGGCTTGGTTTTCCACTGGACTGCAAGGGTATCCCCGTTGTTGCCTCCATTGAGGAACGTGAGAGACAACCCCCTCACCTCCAAAGGTGACGTTCCCAGCGTCGTCTACTCACCTGTGTCTCTTGTCAGGCAGGTGCCGTCGCCATTTGTTGGGTCGGGATGGCAACTGCCCTGTGACGTGAATAGCATCTGCCCTTCTGGTACTGCATACGCCCTCGCTAAGTGAGGGCAGATTAGCTGGAGACGTGCTGTAGACCTGGTCGGTGGAGGCAAGTGAGTCCCTTGCCTTCACCGAGGAGGCCGACAGCACGTCACCGGCAAATGTGCGATCCGCTCTTTCAATCAGCGTATTGCTAGCTGATCCAACGTCGCTAGCTCAGCTAGTTCGTCGTCATAAAACTCGTCATTCGTCGACTTCATACTCATCCTAATAGATGGGGGCGACGGAGGCCAGCAGACAACTCGTTCTGATCGACCGATTTTCATGCTCTCGCTGTAGGATCGCGTCGTCGGAGCCAGATAAACGGTTCGGCTCTGGCTCTGGCTCCGCTCCGCTCCCACAGATACGTCAATCAAACTCTCCTCTCCAACATTACACGGAACTACACGTTGTGTACTACACTCAAGGCTGACCTAGGCACACTTTGAACTGTCCTTTTACTTCAACATCACAATTATCGTCAAAACGAGATATCCACCGATTCTCCGGTCACTGCGTCAAGAATGTCGTCCCAGGGAAGCGTCACGCCTGGCTGAGTAGGAGGGCGGTGCGCCATTACATGCAGCGCCGTCGTCTGGTGCTGGTGTGGCGAGTGAGGGAGGTGCATCGGATGTGGCGTGTGATGGTAGACGGGCGGGTAGTGCCAGTGGAGTTGCATAGCATTCGTGTGGGATTCAAAATGAGGGTCCGACGGCGTGTGGTCGTGCGAGGATTGGTGATGGAACGCCAAGTGACCATGTTCAGGCACGAGGTACACGACATGCGGGTCTGGAGTAGCCTCGCGCTTCTCCTCCTGGGCGTCCGGAGGCGTGGTGTCGCCCCATTCCCAGCCCGATCCAGGCGCCGCAAGTCGCTCGACAAGCTCAGCGTTCTCTTTCTCGAGCATTGCCCGCTCGCTTGAGGCCTTGGCGAGCCGGTGGTGCGCCTCGAGCCCACGCAGCACCTTGCGCATCTCACCGAGACGAGCACGCTTTCGCTTCATGAACTGGCGCTGCACTTCCCGGTGGCGGATGCGCCGCTCGTCTTCGGACATGCGCTTGCGCCGGCGCCGAAGCACGCGCTTGACGGGTGCAGGGGTCTCAGCGCCGGTAT
This sequence comes from Pythium rhizo-oryzae, assembly GCA_027475725.1. Classification (NCBI taxonomy): domain Eukaryota; phylum Oomycota; class Peronosporomycetes; order Pythiales; family Pythiaceae; genus Pythium; species Pythium rhizo-oryzae. The sequence goes on along the minus strand of JAMFLL010000114.1, from coordinate 36,987 downwards.
TGCTGGCTTCGCCCTCGGCGTTCAGGTTCGATGGCGCGTCCTCTTCCAGACCTTCACCGTCCAGAGAGTCAAGTGTGAGCTGCTGGAACTCGGCGCTGTGTCGCTCCTCCTCTTCGTCGTCGTCGTCGTAATCCCCTTCGCCATCGGACCTGCCGGATTCCGACCCGGAGGCGTTGCTGTCGGTCTTGCGGTCGTCGGCCTTCCGCTTGGTGAGTTCCCGCTTGATCACGTTGGTGCTGGCCATCGAAGTCGATGCCGTCGTGCCCGGGAACGCGGCGTTCTTGCTCGTCGACTCGTGCGGGCTCAGCGGGTCCGCGGCCGTGGCAATCATTCAGTCAAACGGGGAATGAACCGTCGGTAGCGGAGGAGCTGGCCGAGGCAAGCAAGCGGCACTATGCGCGACACGCCAGGGGGGGCCGTCGCCGATCGAGAGCGACAAAGAGAGAGTGACTGCGTTGCAGTGACAGTCTCGCTGCGCCGTGACGCACGCACGGCAGGATGGGCGCCCGCCGGCCTGTGCTGCTGCGCGCGCTTTGGGGAGACCAGCGGACTGCCGTGGATGAGTGTGTGCTCCAGGCCTTGGTGGCTTCAACCGACGGATTCTGGTAAACGCCGGAGCGCACGGGATCTCGCTTCTCTACGCGAGTAACTACAGTTGCTGTCCGGGGCCGCGGGCCCACCGGCTGGCCGGGTGGTCGTCCGCACAGCGCTCCACCGTGCGGGCGTATTTTGTGTATTTGTGTCGAGCGGCGGCGTGTGGAGGAGGAGGACAGAACCGACCGAGCGCTGGGCCGACAGACTCAGATCGCGTGCCCACTCTGGAAAGTTTGAAGCACGCAGACCCCTGCGGAGAGGAGAGCTCGTGCGCATTCAGGCAGCACATCCAGGCCGCCGAGAAGAGAAAGAAAACAGAAGAAAAAAGAAAATTACAAATGCATCTAGTTGTCGTATTTTGCGACGTGAGGTCGGCAATGGTTGTTGTTTGTCAATCGTGGCTCCGGATTGCACAGATCCGTCCAGCTCGCGCTCCGCACACCCCACAAGCGCGCTGTATCGCACGACGAGAAGGAATCGTGGCGGAGGAGGAGGGGCAAGAGAGGCGGGGGCTGATCACGGGGGCAAGCGCCGGGCCAACTAGACGCTCGCGGCCCGTCGCGTGCGCCATCGTGTCCAGTGCCCACCGCGCTTCTCGCTGTTGCGCAGCTCCTTGAGTCTCCACCAGGTAAACGTCCGAAGGTCTCATCTCATCCATCTCCATACAAAGACCAAGTCAAACCGCAAGTTGCGGTGGCTCGGCGCCATGTGGCCCTGCCGCAGTTACTCACGCCGCGGACGGGACAAGCGTGTGACTCTGTCCACGCCATAGCCCGGGCAATGTAGCCAAGTCGGCGCTGGACAGCGCGGACAAGGAGCGGCCGCGCGTAGGACTCAAAGGCGCGAGTCACTTCAACGTCTGCCCGCCCGCGGTCGACCAGACGAAATTCGAGGGCCGGCGAGTTGCCGTCCGTACTTTTGGTGGACACGAACTGGCGTGCAGGGGGCCGGCGCCGTTAGTAGCGTGTCCAGAGTTCAGAGGGCCCCGCGAGCTGCCGATCCATCGCGGGATCGAAGCAGCAGCGCGCCGCCTGTTAACTTGCGAGCGCGGGAGTCGAGTCAACGATTCTACCGAGCGTCCTACAGTAGTCGTCGGGGCTGGGGCGTATCCATGGGCTGGCTTCGGGAAGGAAGCGCCGCATGCAAGCAATTAAATTGCTCGCATAGGGCGCTTCTCTTCCTTTTAAGGAGCCGCTCCTCTGGGCTTTCATGGGATCGCATGAGGCTGTAACCGCGGCGAATGAATCTCCTGGCTGTTTGCCAGCCCATTCATCGACGTGAACACGATCTCTGCTGCCCCTGGTGGACCAAAAGCTATGCAGGCGCGAGCCACTCGAGATCGCGTTGATCGCACGGAAACCCTTTATATTACAGTACCGTACACACAACTACAACACACAAGCACCCACTCATACCACTGGTGTCGAGGCTTAGAGCACCACGCACGAGCCGTCGCTGTCGGCGGCGCTCGCGTCGTCGGAGAGGACGTCAAAGATTTCGCTCCACTCGTGCTCTGCAATCCACACGTTTTCCTCCTCCGCGGACGGCACGGAGAACAGGAGCTCGGGGTACATCCGTCTCGCCTGCGCTGCCGCTGTAGAGCAGCACTTGCAACTCTCGTAGTGCTCGGTGAGTGCGTCGTTTTCGCTCCGCAGCTTCTTGGTCTCCTGGAGCGCCGAGGCGAGGCGCAGCTGGGTCTCGACCACGCGCTGTGCGTCGCGAAGCTCGGCGATCCGCGCGCGCTTGCGCTTCATGAACTGGCGCTGCACCTCGCGGTGGCGCACCTTACGCTCCTCCTGGCTCATGCGGGTCCGCTTCCGGCGCACCGGTCGCGCCGGCCACGACGGCTCGGCGACCGAGGCGACGTCCGCGATCGAGCAGGGTGAGGAGACGGCTTTCGTGTCCGTGCTGGGAGAGCTGAAGTCGCTCAGGTCGCTGCCGTCGCTCAGGTCGGTGTCGTTCTCCCACACCTCGCGCTTGGCGACGGCATCGTCAATTGTTGATGTCGCAGTGGTCGACATGTTGGTCTGTGCACCGCGTGTGTTGGGATGATGGAGACGTGAAAACGTAGAATGAGAAGACGGCTACTGTAGGCTCCTCCTCGTCCTGCAGTGGACACGGTCCCACAGGTAGGCGGAATGTGCGTGGGGCTGGTTGCGGCGGCTGCGACAGAACCTCGGGCAAACTCAGATCCTCCTCGGTACAGTATACTATGGTGGGGGGCCAGCTGGACAGACGGCTCGAAGCTGAGATGGTGCACCGGCCTCTGGCTCCTTCTTCCTGGCCAATTTTGGCTCAGATGTTACGCCCAGCCTGGGGGCAGAGGGAGAAGACAGCCATGTCCAGTCTGTTCTTGCAGTGCCTCGTCCAAGCAGGCGTTTGACATCGTGGGCGCAACCTACGCACGCACGCGCGCATCGTCGTGTCCAGTGCTGCGATATGAAACATTGCACCATCGCGCTAGAGGAGATGGACGCTTGGAGCGGTTACTGAGGGGATGGAGCCATCTCGGGCCGGACCAGACAGTGCTGAGGCACCAACTTGAAGGGCGGCGAACGCCATTTTGTTAGAAGCAGGTCTCATGCAAAGGAGGAAGTCGCGCTGGCCACGGCTGGCCGGAGCCATCTGATCGGATTCCTGAAGCCTTGCGGTGGGAAGCTGAGGTACGCGTCAACACAAAGGCTTGGGCGCCTTCGATGATGCGCCTCCAGCCACAATTCACCCAAACGTTATGTGGCCCGTGACTCTGCACCACAAGCACTCCCGTAACGAAGAGTGCTGTAGAAACACCCCGTGCCTCGGAGTCGGAGCCAGCCTCTGCCACGCCTCAACTGCTGTAGGCACACGTATACTCGTACTTATAGTACGACAACGGAGAACGCGGGCATCATGTATGTTCGTTGTCAGAAGATCCACACACCTCGCCATGGAATCCTACATCGCAGCCAAGATTTGGATCCTCGTTCTGAAGTACTTGTACTTATTACCACCGGCGTGTCTCAACAGCATCCTCTGCCAGGGGCGTCACCAAATCTTTTGCTGTGGAAGACCACCTCTCCTTGTTGGCGAGATTCTCATCTCCTTTTTCTTTCTCGCAGTCAGCTCCCCCGCGTACAGTACTAGTATCTGAAGGTCCTCCCCCTCTCGCTCTTGCCTTCTTCTTCCGCAACTGCAAGGCGTCACGCCACCATGACACCGATGCCTGGTTGATTGATAGATCCATGTTGTAGAGACCCGCAGTACTGCACCTCCTCGATTATGTGCTCACCAAACGAACACCACGCATCCCATCGCGCCTTCAGCGAATGAACAGTACAGAGCTACAGTACGAGAAGTTCTTTGTAGCCACCGCCCCGCCGCTTCATCCTTCCTGACAGTGTAGACTTCTCCGCCTGCCCAGGATTTGCCATGAGCGACAGGTATAACAAAGATTGGATGCCGTGGAAGCTGCGCACACGTATCGTTGGCGATAAAGGAGCCCGGTCACATTGGTTCTAATTATTGTACAGCTTGTCTACGAACTACGCCGAGGCAGACTATGGGCCCTCCGTTTGTAGCGACGCACTCGACTCACTGCTCTCGTTCACGTCGTCCGAGAGCATGTCGTACAGCGTGTTCCAGTCCGACTCGGTCATCTCGAAGTCGTCGTCACTGGATTTGTCTTCAGTGGGCACCGAGAACACCAAGTCGCCAAACGACCGAGGAACAGCAACCGCCGGCTCCGATGCAGAAGCGGAGTCAGCGTGCTCCAACGCGCTCCCACTCTTCTCGCACCCCTCATACTGTTCGCACGCCTCGTACTGCTGCTTCAGCGACTCCTGCTCGCGCTTGAGCATCTCCACTTCCTGAAGCACGCGCACGAGTCGCAGCTGCTTCTCCACTCCGCTCTGGACCTTGCGGAGCACGGCAATGCGTGCGCGCTTGCGCTTCATGAACTGGCGCTGGACCTCGCGGTGGCGCACCTTGCGCTCCTCCTCGCTCATGCGCTTGCGCTTGCGGCGCAGCGGTCGCGCGGCGCCCCACGCCGAGGCAGCGTCAAGGTTGACTTCGTCCACGGAGCACGGTGACGCGCCAGGCTTGGTGATCGGCGAGGTGCTCGGGGACGCCAGGCTGGAGTCATCGGTCATCTCGCTGTCGTCGCTGAGCGCGAGGTCCTGCTCACGCAGCTCGTCTTCGCTTGTACCCTGGATCTCCGACGCCCACTCCGCGTTTTCGGTGGGCATGTTGTTGAAGAACGTGATGGCCAGAGGCGACGGTGGGGCAGCGCGGACGGATGCCATGTTTGCTACGGTTGGTGGTGTGTGGATCGCAGTGCAAGTTTTGGAATGGGAGGATACGGAGAGGTTGCTGTTGCCGTTGCAGCGCTGCATTGTGCTGCGATTGATCGACCTGGAAAGAGGAGGGGGAGGGGGGAAGGCTGTTAATGTTCCGCATGGCTCCTCACACTCCACAAGGTCAACAGGCTGCTGGCACTGTGGTGGACCGTACAGAGATCCAGGGACCCAGCCGTGCGACTCGAGGCTGTCCACCTGCCCCACAAGCAAGGGAACCAGCTCAACAGGCGACACGCCTGGTGGAGTACATACTCCTTTCAACTGTGACCCTGATGTTCGGAGATCGACACACTATCTTAGTGGATAGTGCCAATATCGTTGCTCCTGTATTGATATAAAGGACTGAAGCAGGGCAACAGCTGGGGCTGGAGACCTACAAGTGAGACCGTGACCACTCGTGAGATACTTTACAGCACCACCGCGAGTGAATTTGTAATCGCAGTCGTTAGACTCATGTTCAGCCAAGACGGGGGAAGCGTGTAGTACCCGCTTCCCCCGTCTTACCCGCCGGGTAGCGACGCGTCGTCCAGCGCACTCGGGGAAAGAAAGCCGGAGGCTTGATACTGCAGACATTCCGCTTACCAGTCCGAGGTGGTCCAAATGGGCTCCGTGCGGACCGTAGTGGCTCTGACAGAGCGCGAAACCTGCCACTTCGTGGCTGTAAGTACTTTAGCAGTGGCGGCGTGGAGCCCCAAGAGCGCGTGTACCACGCCAGCCACCGCTACCCGGTGCACACTGTTCGACGCAGTGTCGCGTAACCAGCATCGTCAAAATTTCTTGGGCCACGGCAGCTGGACGCGTACACTCCAATGGCCTCTGTCGCATGTTGACGCCCCATTCACCGATACCCTGCGGCGACTATTGTGCGAGAAATATCCATCCACGTCCTGTACACGCTAGATTGTCCTGTCCCAAGATAGGACACGCAGAAGATCTAGTTCGGTGAGGCACGCTTGCGGTGCGCGGCTGCCAGCTGCGACCAAGACAAAATATCGGCGCGTTGGACAAGGCTGTGAGCGGGAACAAATCGTGCTGTCCCTATCTGCTTCCCCAAGCGATTCCCTGAGACCGACCAACGGAGCTTGACTCCCTGCCAATGGTGGCGCAGTCGCTGCGTCGGGCGCTGGCGGACTTCGACCACCTGATAGATACACGGAGAGCACCCACCTGTACCTACCAGACCACTCTCCTTTTGTGGCTCGTGCGGATATGGTGTGCAACAGTTGGAGCGAGCACCGTGGGAGCCGCCTCCAGTTGCCTCTCGTCGTCAGCCCGATTATGAGCCCTCCGTCTCTGGAAGGAGCCAGATCCAACAGTATGTCTGACTTCTTCCGATGCATCATTGGATAAAATTGTCATTTGGGTGGTATCATTGGCTAAAATGAAACATGGCTTCACAAACTGATGTATCCACTTTGGTTGAGACATGCCCGACACGCACATCCCCGTGTGGGCGATCCTCATTTTTTCGTCTTGTCTTTTGAAATAACGGTCGCCGGGTTCGTGAACAGAGTCTCACGGTGACCGGAGCAGCTGCTGGATAGTAGCCCCGACACTGTGTGGCGCCGCGAAGGCGACGCTCCGCCCTGGAGTAGGAACAGTACTAGTACAAGCGGCCTCGCCGATGAAAAGCTCCGCCCTGGTGGAGTTGGAACATGGTCTCGTAATAAATGGGAGAACTAATATCCCGGTCGAACACCTTGTGTCTCGGTACCATCGTCCGCAATCGCTCCTAGTTGATTCGTATGACATCAAGACTTCCTAATGTCTAGTGCTCGATATACAGCACAGCGCGCTGTGCACCCCGAGTTCGAGAAGACTAGATGTTTCGTGCCGTGTATCATCGAATAATGGTATATTTTACACGCTTGGACTTCCACGCACACAACTACATGCCTCGGTACGTCTAACAGCAAAGCTAGATCGCATCGCTTCCCACATCGATGACACCAGTCGCTTCATCGGAGAGCACGTCAAAGAGGTCGTCCCAGTCACACTCCGTGATCAGAAAGTCGTCGTGGGTGTCTTCAGTGGGCACCGAGAACACCAAGTCGCCAAATGACCGAGCAACGACAACCGCCGGCTCCGATGCAGAATCGGAGCCAACGAGCTCCAACGCACCCCCACTCTTCTCGCACCCCTCATACTGTTCGCACGCCTCGTACTGCTGCTTCAGCGAGTCCTGCTCGCGCTTGAGCATCTCCACTTCCTGGAGCACGCGCACGAGTCGCAGCTGCTTCTCCACTCCGCTCTGGACCTTGCGGAGCACGGCAATGCGTGCGCGCTTGCGCTTCATGAACTGGCGCTGGACCTCGCGGTGGCGCACCTTGCGCTCCTCCTCGCTCATGCGCTTGCGCTTGCGGCGCTGCGGGCGAACTGGTTCCGCCGACTCCGCGGTCGGGTCTTGAAACATCTTCAGTCCTGTCGAGGGAGTCTTCATCGCGGTCGAGGACGGCGAGCTGGCCGGCGAGACGTCGGTAGAGTGGTCGGTGAGAGCGTCGTCGTTATAGTCACTGAGGTCTACGTCTTCATCACGCAGCTCGTCGTTAATGGAGTTCATCAATTCGCTGGCGTCGACAGCCTGGCCGCCTGCGATCCACGCCGGTGCCGCCAGGCGAATGGCGAGGTCGAGCACGAATGGATTCGGCAGCACAGCGAAGGTGGAGGGCATACTTGTGGGTTGCGTGGACGATTATTGACTGACTACGGGAGGAGATGTAGAATGAGGAGCCACAGCGAGAGCAGGAGGTGCGAGACTACTCTACTGTACGTGTCCTTACGGTCGAGTGCTGAGTTGTACCAACTCACCGCCCTCTTCTGCAACACGGAAGCGAAGGTACCGTGATTGGGGCCAGCCGTGCGACTCCGAGGTCGTGTCAACAGAGCCGACGCCCGCATCGCCCACAAAAGGCCTCTCGGGCTCAGGCGATCAAAACCATGTGACACCAGTCGAACCCCACTAATTCAGTGGGGGGCCGACAAGTACTTGTCTTCCGTGGTGCTGAGCATGTGGCGCGCTTCGAGTAGGTGAGAGCTAACACGCAACCCCCGTTAACTATAGGACAAGAGAGAGAGAGAGGGGAGAGAGATGCGGAAGAGGCGACCGTGTCCACTCTTGCGATACGTTGAAACCGTGTGGCCCCAGGATCGCACTCGGGCTGGCCCCACTGGCTCATCCGTTTGACTCCGGGGGCCCGGAAGTTCCACACTTCAAGAGCTTCGGCCGTGTCCAGTGCTGCGATATGAAAGAGACCTCACGCACGATCGTCCTGCACTGGAGAGTTGGGGATGGGAAGGTGGGAGCGCGCGGCGAAGACACCCTTGGCGCCGGATTGCATCCCATAGGGACCACCTTGGTCATTGAGACTGTGCTGGTATCGTGCCCGTCCGTTCATGTGGGATGGGGAGCGTTTTCGGCCATCTACGCAGCATCCGACGTGCTCCCCGAGATCCTGGTACAGAGCTTACGCTACTACGGCAGTTGAGTCTCAGCCTGCCCTTGTACGAGAACCTTGTTCCTGGAACGAGCAAAGGGCACAGCATCCATTGCGCGAGATTCTTCTCCCTATCATGCACGAACAGGACTACAGTGTGTCGCTTGTTGGTGGGACATGCCTAATAGTAGGCGTTCTTCGACGCATCTACGAGATGAGTCAGATAGGAACTCGATAAAAAGGAGGAAGCCATGATGCGCTGATCAATTAATTCCGCAGCGCAGGACGGTGGTTGCCTGTACTGTCCGGTACGTTCCAGATCGGCACTGCAGCCCTCACTTCGCTGCGTGTCCTGCTCACCCATCCGACATGGAAGCGCCTTCCCCAGTGTCCTACTGCGCCCCCACCATGCGGGCTCGATTTGTGGGCGAAAGCGGATATGTGCACGTTCTCAGTGCATCTACAGCTGAGGCGCGAGTGCTTCCGTCGTGCCTGGCACCGGGAGCGCAGTCAGTGCGATGTACCCACACGGCACCCTGTGGTTGTTATGGTGTCGGGCGCCGCCGGCGTGCACGAGGTTGACGTCCCGAATGGTCCTTCTCATCCTTCTCGCGATCAGCCCCCACTTCAACTGGCCCGAGGAGTCGGACCACGAGCGTGCTGACTTGAATCGACGCTGGATTGGCTGAAACAACGAGCTCCAAGCCCAACGATTCGCTGAAAGCAGGCAACCTGCTGAGATGGGCAGATCTCTCGGTGAGACAAGTCGCTGAAAATTGCAACAAGATCGCAGCGCGAAGCTCCCCCACGAGTCGATGGGACCGCGTCCGTCTCTGACACGCACCAGTAGCTACAGCTACAGAACCGGGAGACTGACTGGGGCCAGGACCAAGGTCCGGTGAGAGGAACAGTGTCCATTCTAGCCCTGTGCGAGCCATACCGGTACTTGGAGCCCCAGAGCGCCGTCTCCATCGTGGCGAATTATTTGGCGCAACTGCATTTTGTGGCGACGATCACCCACGCACTAGATAGAAACGATGGCAAGTATCACTCACACGCACTTGATATTGTCTTTGTCGCATCGGTCCCCACGCGTTGGCCAACAGAGCACCCACCGTGAGGGCCAGGACCCAGAGAGCGCTGTCCACCGCTCAATGCTTACACACTCCAGTCGTGGTCCGAGATGACCCACGTCGAGCTCGCCACAGTCTCGTCGCGGTTCCGAACAAACTCCCACTTCGCATGCGTACCATTGTACACATGCACGCGGCCATAGCCGTACTCCAACTGCGCCGCGACGCGCCACGGCACATCGTAGTACCCGACGTTGTCCACGTCCGCACCTGCCGAACCCACCATGATATGCACAGGAGCCTTCGCCTTCTGCAGACCACCAGACAACGGTTCCGAGCGGCACACTTCATCGTACACCGGACACGTCAGTTCATACGCGTGATAGTGACCACTGAACACGATGTCCACTCTGTACTTGCCCAGCAAAGCCTCGATGTTCTTGCGGATGAGCTGCGCCACACGGTGGTCGGATTCGTACATCTCTGATGTGTACATGGGTCGGTGCAGATGAAGAAACAGCCAAGGCGTCTTCTTGCGGTCCACACTCTTGAGGTCGTTTTCAAGCCACTTGTACATGTCGGAGCCTGGACGGTAGTCGTGTTCGCTGCTGATCTGCGTGTGGTGGACAAGGCCGATCTCGGTGCTCCACCAGAAGACCTTGTTGCCGTTGTCGGGCATGATGAACCGTTTGTTGGTCGGCACGCCGCATTCACCTTGAGAGTCCGTTCCGTAGTTGCCCTCGGCCGGGTGGAATCCGTTGGTCGCACCCGCGCCCGAGGGATCCTTAGCTCCTCCGCTTGTGTAGCAGTACTCGTGGTTACCCACGCCGATCATGTATGGAATCTCGCTGGCGACGGGCTCGATGAGCGCGCCGAACTGGTCCCAGAGGTAGGTCTTGCCCATGCCGTACGCGAGGTCCCCGTCGTGGAGCACGGCAACGTAGTTGGCGCTCGGGTCGTCCATGTCGCGGCGCATGAGTTCGACTGTTGTGCGCGATCGCTTGACGGGCAGCGGGCCAGTGGCGTGGATGTTCCAGTCACCGAGGTCGCCAAACACAAAGAAACTCGCGACTCCGCTTTGAGAGCCGGGCGCCGGCGGCGTCTTGAGCTTGAACGTCTTGCTGCACGGCCCGCTGGCCGCGCTGCTGCTGCACACGCGGTAGAAGTACGTCGTCTCGGGCGCGAGGTCCGTGAGCACGGCGCTGTAGATCACTCCCGGGTCGCGGAACCACGTGGGGGCGACGGTCGTCGCCGGCGACTGGCACATGTCCGACGCCGCGTACGTGTCGCGCGTGGCCGCGAGCGCCTGCCGCGTGAGCGACAACGGCGAGGCCCCAAACTGGACGACCGGCGCCGACGCCGTCGCGCTCACCCACATCACACGCATCTCCGTGGGCGACGTGGTCTGCGCGGCGCGCACGTGGAGCGGCTCCTGTGGACCCTTCTGGAAGCGCACGAACGGCGAAGTCGCGAGCTTGACGTATGCGTTCGAGCCCGTGTAGGTGAAGTACCGGAATTGCCAGAGACACCGCATGTTGGTGAGGGGCCCGAATGCGAGGCGCGAGGCTCCGTTCACGTTCTGGTAGTCGAGGTACTGCTTGTCGTCCATGGTCTGCGTCTCGCTGTCGAGGCAGTAGGCACCGACCCAGTCCTTGGCCCCGGCCTGGGTATTGGACGCGTACGCGATAGTCACCGAAAGCGCGTCCAGGTGGCTGATGAGCTCGCTGGACACGGACAGCGTGACGCCGCTGCTAGCCGCCCGCGTGGTCTTAAGCACCGCAGATTCGAACACGCAGCGCGAGCGGTTCACGTCGTGACCGCAGGGGCTGTCGGCTTCGTGCTCGTCGGCGTGGTACAGCCACGCGCCGCCGCGCACGATCTCGAGGGCGCTGTTGCGCGACGCCATCGCGCTCTCAAGCAGCGCCGAGAGCAGCGCTGCCATGGCCACGGGGCCAACTGAGCGGAGGCGCATGGCAGTTCCGGTGATCTGGACGAGGGTTTTTGAGGAACTGACCTCCTCGCTCGCGGGTCCGGGGGTTCGGATCGCGCGGGAGCCGGCCGCTGGGGAGCGAGTGGCTGGGCGAAGACAGCAGGGAGACGAAGCATTGTTCCCGCGGCACCAGCGTCGGTCCCACGGTCAAGGATTCGAAGGACACGTGTGGAAGCGTGAGTGGCGAAGACCTCCCATATCGAATCATATCGACGGGTCATTCTTCAACCCGTGACGTGTTACCATTTTCAAATACCTCTATAAATGCATAACTAGGAATCGTAGGCTGCCAGATTCGCCGTAGCCGTGTGCACCTAGGTGTGCCAGACCGAGTGGAATGCACCTTCAGAGCTTTTCTTGCGGACCCAGACCAAAGTCTATACAGGAGATACCGAAGAGCTGGGCGTACTTTATACTTTTACATCCCCAAGAGAAAGGGGCTATACTTTTTGTAGGTTAGCAGCACTACACGCGCCACTTGTGGTCCGAGATGACCCACGTCGAGCTCGCCACAATCTCGTCGCGGTTCCGAACAAACTCCCACTTCGCATGCGTACCATTGTACACATGCACGCGGCCATAGCCGTACTCCAACTGCGCCGCCACACGCCATGGCACATCGTAGTAACCGACGTTGTCCACGTCCGCACCAGCCGAACCCACCATGATGTGCACCGGTGCTTTCGCCTTCTGCAGACCACCAGTGAGCGACTCCGACCGACACACCTCCTTGTACACCGGACACGTCAACTCGTACGCGTGATAGTGGCCGCTGAACACGATGTCCACCTTGTACTTGCCGAGAAGCGACTCGATGTTCTTGCGGATGAGCTGCGCCACGCGGTGGTCGGACTCGTACATCTCTGATGTGTACATGGGTCGGTGCAAGTGCAAGAACAGCCACGGCGTCTTCTTGCGGTCCACGCTCTTGAGGTCCTTCTCCAGCCACTTGTACATGTCGGAGCCTGGACGGTAGTCGTGTTCGCTGCTGATCTGCGTGTGGTGGACAAGGCCGATCTCGGTGCTCCACCAGAAGACCTTGTTGCCGTTGTCGGGCATGATGAACCGTTTGTTGGTCGGCACACCGCACTCTCCTTGCGAGTCAAACCCATAGTTGCCTTCTTCAGGATGATATCCACTCGTCTTGCCCGCGCCCGAGGGGTCTTTGCCTTCACCGCCCGACTGGTAACAGTACTCGTGGTTCCCGATGCCGATCATGTACGGGATCTCGCTGGCGACCGGCTGAATCAGCGCGCCGAACTGGTCCCACAGAAACGTCGATCCTTTGCCGTACGATAGGTCACCGACGTGGAGCACCGAGACGTAGTTGGCTGCGGGGTCATCCATGTCGCGACGAATTAAATCCATAGTCGTGCCCGAGCGGTTTGGGTTGTATGGGCCCGTGGCATGGACCGTCCAGTCGCCCAGGTCACCGTACACGAAGAAGCTCGCGATGTCCTTTTGCGAGCCTGGCGCGGGCGGTGTCTTGAGCTTGAAAATGTCACTGCATGGCGATGCGGCTACTCCGCTACGGCTGCTTTTGGCAGCGCCGCTGCATACGCAGTAGTAGTACGTCGTCTCGGGCTTCAGTCCGGTCAGCACCGCGCTGTACATGACGCCCGGGTCGCGGTACCAGTTGGGCGCGACATTCGTCGCGGGCGCTTCGCACATGTCGGATGCCTTGTAGCTCTCGCTCGTCTCGGCGAGCACCTGGGTCGTGAGCTGGTCACGCGCGACACCGTACTGCACGAACGGCGTGTCGTCCTTGGTGTTGGCGCTGACCCACATGACGCGCATCTCATCCGTCGCGATGGTCTTGGCCGTGTGCACGTGCAGCGGCTCATACTTGCCCTTGCGGAACCTCACAAACTCAGAAGTCCCGAGCTTCACGTAGGCGTCGTCGCCGCGCTGCGTGAAGAACCGGAACTGCCACGAGCAGCGCATGTTCACGAGTGGGCCGAACGTAAAATTTGTTGCGTCCTGCGGCCCGAGATCGCCCGTGGTCGTGAGCTTTTGGTAGTCGATGTAATCGCGGTCTCGCGGCGGGTTGCGCTCGTCGTCCACGCAGTAGGCGCCGACCCAGTCGAGCGCCGTGGGCGTGTGGCGTAGGAACGTCGCGGTGACGTTAACACGGTCGAGCTGCGCGATCGTGGTGTTGCTCACCTCGAGCGTGACCAGGGGAAGCGCCGCTCGTAGCGCATTCGGCCCGCGCAGCGCGGAGATCGCCAGCGCGCTGTCGTGGAACACACAGGCGATGCGCCGCGGATCCGCGCCACACGGCCCTGCGCTGGTGTGGTACAGCCCGGCGCCTCCGCGAGAGAACGTTGGTGCGGTCGGCTGGCCGCTGTTGCGCGTCGTGCGCCCAGCAGCGGCCGTGGAGACCGCCAGTGCCGCGAGCAAGAGAAGCCGCCGCATGTGCCCGAGGTGCTGTGTGAGTGCGTGAAGACGGGTTGGAAAGTGAGGGGACGGACGGGAGGGAACGGGAGACAGGCTATGTAGTGGGTGGGTGGGTGGGAATGATATCTACGGGCCCGCGTATCGCTGGGGCGGCGGGAAGCGGAGACCGTGAATCCCGTGAACCGCATCCGCGAGCCCACTCATCACCCAGAAGTGCGTGGGACGGACACCCTGTATTATCACATTTCATTACTGCGGACAGTGATCCCGGATCACCGCCCGCAGGAATCACTGATCCCCACGGCAGCGTCACTGAGACAGCTGGCTGCGATTCGGGAAGGGCGTCGTATCAGATATTAGGCAGAGCCCTCGAAAACCTGTGATCTTCTATCTCGGGAATGCACTCGCCACCTATATGTATCGATAACCTGTTAGAAACGAATCCACTTCATGGAGTCAATATCGTCTTCCACAGGTAGGAAAGGGAATCTTCGATCTTCGAATCTCCAATCTCACATATTCGTTCTCAAAAGTTTTTAAAACCTATTTATCCACACCAGTTTATTACCATCATTCCGTGTATCCGTTTACAGAGGTCTTCCTTCCACAAATCCTCGCTTCCTGTCCCAAAAAGCGTGATGCCGCGCCGCGGCCACCTGCTCGCGCACGCGGCGCTGCTCCGCGGCGCCGACGCGCACGGGCGCCACACCGACAACGCGCAGCGCGGCGGCGCGTGGACTCTCCACGCGGCGCACGACCACGAGCCGTGCGCGTCGACTGTCGCGGCCGAGGCGCCGTGCCGCTTGGTCGCGTCGCTGCCGGTGGAGAACCCGCTGTTCCACGCGTTCGAGCGCCAATGGGAGCACGCGGGCGCGCTGGCGCTGCATGAAGCGCCACCATTAACGCGCGCGACGCTGCGCGTGTCGAGCGTCGAGATCACCCACTTGGACAAGCTCACGGTCTCGTATCAGCTGCCGCCGGACCGGGTCGGCCCCCGCGACTGGGTTGGCGCGTACTGTATCGACGGCGAGGCGAGCGGCGTCGCAGACAGCGAGTACATCGACTGGCGATGGACAGAGGGTCGCGCCGTGGACACCGTGCCCTTTGGACCGCTGACGAACATGCGCTGCGCGTGGCAGTTCCGGTTCTTCGCGGGACAAGAAGGTCATGTGTACGTAAAGCTCGCCGAGAGCGAGCTCGTGCGGTTCCGGGGTGGGCCAACCGAGCCTCAGCAAGTTCACCTCGCAATGACCGAGGATGCAGCTACGATGCGGATCTCGTGGACGAGTGCACCGAGTCGGAACGCCAGCGTGTGGTTTGGCACGGCGCCTGAGCAGTTAGATCGCGTCGCGATGGCCAGCGCTACAACGTACAAGGCCAGTGACATGTGCGGCGCACCAGCGACGACCGTTGCGGCGCAGTTTTTCCGCGACCCAGGCACCCTGTACGACGCCACGATGCAGGAACTGGTCGCCAACACGACGTACTTCTACCGCGTGGGCAGCGCTAGCGATGGCCAAAGCCCGGTCTACTCGTTCAAGACGCCGCCGACTACAGGCACCCAGTCCCACCCAACGAGCTTCTTTGTGTTTGGCGATCTCGGCGACTGGAACATCAGAGCCACGGGGCCCAAGCCCGACGACCGCACAGAGACGACGGTGGAGCTCATGCGGCAGGACTTCGAGGAAGAGCGAGCCGTTCACGACTATCTCGCGGTCTTCCACGTCGGAGACCTTGCCTACGCGATGGGGCGGACATACTTGTGGGACCAGTTTGCCTCCCTCATCGAGCCCATCGCGACAGTGCTACCGTACATGGTCGGCATCGGAAACCACGAGTACGACTACCTGAGTGGCGGCGAGAACGACCCTTCCGTCGTCTCGACGGTCAACGGCTTCCATCCGCCAGAGGGGAACTATGGCGGTGACTCGCAGGGCGAGTGCGGCGTGCCGTACAACAAGCGCTACAAGATACCGCGGAACGGGAACCAGGCGTTCTGGTGGAGCGTGGACATTGGGCTCACGCACCACATCATGCTGAGCAGCGAGCACGACTTCCGACCGGGCTCGGTGATGTACGAGTGGTTCGTGAAAGACCTTCAGCGCGTGGACCGCGTGAAAACTCCGTGGCTCATCCTCCACACCCACCGCCCCATGTACTGCTCGGTCATGTACCCGGCTGATTACAAGCTCTCGCAGTTCATTCGACTCCACTTGGAACCGCTCCTCGCGCTCTTCCGCGTCGACCTCGTGTTCTCGGGTCACTATCACTCGTACGAACGCACGTGCGCGGTGTACGACGGCGCGTGCCGACCCGATCCTGCTGAACAGAGTGACCCTCTCTTGCCTGTGGAGGCCCCCGTTCACATCATGGTGGGTGCGGCTGGCGCGAACGTCGACAATGCGCCGTACTACGATGTGCCATGGCGCGTGGCGGCGCTGATGGACTACGGGTATGGGCGGCTCCACATCCACAACACGAGTCACGCGCAGTTCGAGTTCAAACGCAACCGCGGGAACCGAATCGTGGACGCGACGTGGATCGTGAGCCACCATAATTGGACGGTGGATTCGTGACGGGAAGCGAGGATCAGCCCGAGACTAGAACGTGCTCCGTAGCTAGTTCGGGCAAGATGCTGCATCGCATACTCGTGTGACCTCTTCATCTTCTTCAACTTGACATCTATTGCGTCTTATGCGAACAGCTGCAGCAAATATGCATCGACTAGTCGAGGCTAGAGGGCCCGAATTGGGAGGCCTGCCACTGTGCAAAGTCGCCAGCGAGGACCTGTCGTGTGACCTTTGTACTGGCTCTCACCATTCTCAGATACGCGCGTGCCTCAAACGACAAATGAGATCTTGCCCGCTAGAGTCTACAGTAGCCATACGCAGTGAGACCGTTGACCCCGCTTCACAGACTTTTAGGCTACTACATGTATATGTATTCTTAGTGGGCGCACCAAGACAATCTCATTTTGTGTGACCCTCACACGTCGTGTGGGGTCACACGTGTGACACGGATCGAGAACGAGAAAGCAGGAAGTCAGATCTGAAGCAGACCGTCAAGCCGCGCCTGCTGTGAGCAGTGGAAGGTACCAGTACTCACCAGGTTGTCATACGCAACGGATCTATGTCCACCTGGTTCGATCCGAAAGTCGTCGCTGTGGCCGTCCGTCCTGTCCTATCCCCAAGCTTCAAGATTACGGGTGGCCCGTATGCTGAAGCGTGTGCTGTCGGTTGGGAAGAAGCTGTTTAGTATCCCCAGCGACCCAAAAACGAAGGCCAATCCACGCGAGACCTTTGCACATGGAGGAGTTTCTGTTGAGAGCAAGTATCCCCGCATGCGGCTTTGGTCATGGATGTGCACGGATTCCAACTGTCACAGACAGAATGTTGGAACGGCACCTTGGAGCGGACGGGTCCACACGATCTGCAGAGTCATGCGCTTTCGCTGCAAGTGGAATGGTTCAAAGGTGGGTGAGAATTGCTGCTGATCCGGATTGCGGAATCTCGACGCCGTATTGCAGCGTGGGCACCATACGAGGTCTCCATTGGCTGCTTCCACAAGCCCACTCCAAATCGGATGAACTTTGCCGCTTCCGCTTGCGCAAGAGTGTCGGGTCCATTTGATCGACCACTCTGTCTCCTGGACGCATCTGGTTTGAAGGCACGCCGCGACGCGCAATTTGCGACCCATGCGCCGCAACGGCGTGGATAGTACTTTGGTTATCAGGGGAGCCGACCACGGGACGGAGTGGAAAGAGTACATGTAGATGAGCGTCCCATGGCAGGTGAGCGTCCCATGGCCAGGTCCTCTGTGATACCAGCGCACTTTCATAGCTCGCACTCTTCTCGCTCTAGCTCTTTCATTCGCAAATCTGCTCTGCACAACACCAGCGAGTTCTCCCAACCATGAAGTTTGTCCACGCTCTTGCCACGGTCGCTGCCGTCGCCGCCGCTGTGACCACTGCCAAGCCCATTTCGACTGCCGAAGAGACCAAGACGCTCGCCGAGCTTCACGCCGAGGCTGTTGCGGAAGGCGGAAACCTCGTGATCTACGCAGGTGGAGACATCGACTCGCAGCAGGACGGCATCCGCAACGCCTGGAAGGCCGCGTACCCGGACGTGAACCTCACGATCGTCGTGGACTACTCCAAGTTCCACGATGTGCGTATCAACAACCAGCTCGCACGCAACCGCCTCGTCCCGGACATTGCGGCTCTCCAGACGGTCCAGAACTTCCCTCGCTGGGCTAGCCGCGGTGAACTGCTCGAGTACAAGCCGGCCGGGTTCTCGCAGATCTACGAAGGCTTCAAGGACCCCAAGGGCGCGTGGATGTCCCACATGATGATTTCGTTTGGCTTCTCCTACGACGCCTCGCAGCTCGGAGACCTCCCAGCCCCCACGTCGCCTCTCGACCTCGCGGACCCCAAGTGGGCCGGCAAGATCGCCTCGGCGTACCCGAACGACGACGACGCGACGTTGTTCCTGTACACCCAGTACGTCAAGAAGTACGGCTGGGACTGGCTCGAGAAGTTTGCGCAGCAGCAGATTGAGTTCAACCGCGGCACGCACACGCCCTCGCTCGCCGTGAACGCGAAGCGCAAGGTCGTGGGCTTCGGCGCGTCCATCTCGCTTGCGCCGTCCAACACATCGACGATCAAGCCGGTCTTCGGCAATGGCGTGCCGTACCTCGCGTGGGGCCAGCGCCTCGCGATCTTCAAGAAGGCGCCGCACCCGGCGGCGGCCAAGCTCTTCCTCAACTGGGTGCTCTCCAAGGAGGTGCAGAGCACGGCCATGGCCAACCGCTCCGTGCGCAAGGACGTCGCGCCGCCGCTCGGCGGCGACAAGTTCACGTGGACGATCGCCGACGCGAACGTGGACGCGTTCCCCGCCTGGATGGCCGACCGCGCCGAGGCCGAGCGCATGCGCCAGACGTTCTCGCTCTACTTTGGCGAGGTGCAGGGCAAGCCCAGCCCGGGCTGGTTCGGCCTCACCCCGGGGGCCCAGTAAGGAACGCAATTGGGAATGATGGTCGCTGACTGCACTGTCTAGCAATGCAGCCTTTTGATTGGTTCATGTAGGCTACATTGAATAGTAGCCCTTTTTCATTGTTGCTTCAACTTGTTGTGCGTATTATTCTGTCCTGTACAGTAAATCGATCTTCTGTCTTCTGGCCGCCTTTCTCCCCGAAGAGCTCAGAAGAAGACAAACCTCCGACGGCATCATGAAGGGCCCCCTCGCTGCTGCCACGGCGCTGCTCGCGCTGGCGGCTGCCAGCGGCTGTGCGCTCGCCGAGGCGCCGCCGGCGCGCGGGTCCGCTCACGACGCGTCCTCGCATCCGCACCACGGGGCGCTGCGTGGCGGCGCGTGGACGAGACACGCGCCACTCGACGCGCCGCCCTGCGGCTTCCACTTGGACCGCCGCGGCGGCGCCTGCGAGTTTGTCGCGCTCCAAAGCGACGAGAGGGTTGTGGCGCACTGGGGTTAACGGCGCATCGTCAAGCGCGCGGAGAGTCTCACGGCCGCCATGCACGTGTTTAACCCATTTGACGATCCAATCAAGAACGCGAGCGTCGAGGTCGCGCTCTCGAAAGACGAACTGTACCAGCTCAACACGGTCGACGTGGACCTCACGCCACGCGGTGTGGATATCCACGCGGACGAGGACTGGGTCGGCGTGTACTGCGATGAGGATCCGCACAAGCGACCGTCGCCCGACGACGACTACATCGACTGGCAGTGGGTCAACGCGTCCACGCGCGTGCCGGGGACGCCGCACACACGCCGCCTGACGTTCGGCCCCATGGTCAACATGCGCTGCGCGTGGCAGTTCCGGTACTTTGCGCGTCTCGCCGAGCCCAACAAGTACGTGAGGCTTGGGGCGTCCCACGAGCTGCGGTTCGCGCTCGGTGATGGGGAGCCGCTCCACGTGCGGCTGAGCGCGACGACATCCCCCAGCGAGATGGCGGTCATGTGGGTGAGCGCCGCCGTGAAGGAACCGCACGTCGTGTTCGGTGACGACCCCGAGAAGCTCACACGTCGCGCGGACGCCAAGGGGGACACGTACGCTGCCACGGACATGTGCCAGGCGCCCGCAACGACCATCAGCGCGCAGCATTTCCGCGACCCGGGCGTCATCTATTCAGCCACGCTCTCGGATCTGCAGCCAGACCGGGACTACTACTACCGTGTGGGCGACAGCAACCGCGTGATGAGTCGCGTGTTCAAGTTCCGCGTGCCGCCGCCTCCGGGGCACCACCCGGACGGCGCCGGCATGAGCTTTTTCATGTACGCCGATCTTGGCGAGTGGACCAGCGCGGCGACGGGGCTCTCGCCGCCGATCCGATCCGGCACAACGATGCATCTCGTGTCGGAAGAGCTCGAGAGCAGCGGAAGGAACTACGTCGCCGTGTTCCACGACGGCGATCTGTCGTACGCGAGGTCCATGGCGTTTCAGTGGGACCAGTTTGGTGCGCTCATTGAGCCGGTGGCCGCTCGCATCCCTTACATGGTATCCGTCGGGAACCACGGTACGTGTATCTGTTCTTGTGATAGGTGTTCCACGAGTCTGACGTTGGCTTGTATGTACTCTGTAGAATATGACTACACCGACGGGGGTGAGCACGACCCGTCGGGCGCGGGCGCGCACAACGGCTTCCACCCGCCCGAGGGCAACTACGGCATCGATTCCGCGGGCGAGTGCGGCGTGCCCACGAACAAGCGCTTCCGCATGCCCGCGAACGGCAACCAAGTGTTTTGGTACAGCACGGAAATGGGGCTCACGCACCACGCAGTCATCAGCAGCGAGCACGACTACACGCCGGGCGCGCCCATGCACGAGTGGCTCGACCGCGACCTCGCGGGCGTCGACCGCAAGAAGACGCCGTGGCTCTTCCTCCACCTCCACCGCCCACTGTACTGCTCGGAGCGCTACGACTCTGACAACCGCGTGGCCGACTTGCTGCGCCATCACCTCGAGCCGCTGCTCGCCAAGTACCGCGTGGACGCCGTGTTCTCGGGCCACTTCCACGCGTTCGAGCGCACGTGCCCCGTGCTCGAGCAGCAGTGCCGCACGCGCGTGGGGCGCGACGGCCGCGAGGAGGCGCGCGCGCCCGTGCACATCATGGTGGGCTCGGCCGGTGCGTCGCTCGACGATGCCCGATACGGCAACGTGAGCTGGAGCGCCGCGCGGCAGCAAGAGTACGGCTACGGCCGCGTCCACGTGCACAACGCCAGCCACGCGCAGTTTGAGTTCCAGCGCAACCGCGACGGTGCCATCGCCGACGCCGCGTGGATCATCTCGAGCCACGACTGGTGAGCACGTACACGTATCGGTACTGTGTAATACTTCGAAGCAAATCCATGGAACGTGGATGTGAACACCTGGTCCACTTCAACGTCAAGGAATTTTGGTTGGTAGCGGAGACCGTGGCTCGCGGGAGAGCGGAAACCCGAGTACTGTACCGTACGGTTACGGTACGGAGCGGGCTGCTGCCACGAGGTGCCACGTGAGACGCAGCGCAGTTGCCGTGCTTGAGTGCGGTAAACAAACCCGTCCAGCACGTACTGTGCTGCCATGCGTGGCAGATGGGACTCCCGCTCAACTGCGCGAGCTGCCCAGACGCAGACGAACGGCGCCAGCCGCGGCGTGACTGGTCCCCGACCGATGGCAGTCAGGACACGTCCAGCACACAGTGTGTGTGAGTGGCTCGTGAGTGGTTGCAAGTACGCGAGTGACCGATCAGGGCGGATGGCACTGCCATGCGTCCAGAGCCTGCAGTGTCATGATGACGTGCGTGTGCGTGCGGAAGAGTGGGGTTACGCTTCTGGAACGCAGAGTGTAACCCCAGACTTCCTGCCATTGGCACTGCCAGTGGCAGAGGGTGCGAGGTCGAGTCCCGAGCCTTGGGGATGCTATGTGTGCCATCGCTTGCTCGAACACACTATCCATGTTCCAACAACGGTGCTCTATGCTCTGCAAGATTACTGCGGTGGTTGCATGGCGCTGCGTTTCGATGTGCTCTCGATTCGCCTTGGTTCCCACGCACCACATCCAACTCCCCAGCAAAGATATGAGGCGATTTGGCCAACAACACCTCAACTGTTGGTGCCACGCCAACAAGCCGCGGTTAGACCAACATGTGAAGGGTCGACAAGCGCCTCGTCTCTCGCCGCGCGTGTGGAGTTGTAACGCTCACGGACAAGCGATGGCACCGGCTGTTTTCTCCCTTTGTTATCTTTCGTGGGTCTTTTTGGTTGAAAGTGCCCCTGGGATATGCACCGCTTTACCAGACCGTCCCGTCGCTGTGCACACTGCCACGCACTAAACTGAGTACCTTTGCCATCCGGAGCGGGCCAACTCATCCAATCCACCCTCTCCCACCAGCCTCTGGTCCGGCGAACTGGAGTGCGGCGGCACTGCCCACAAGCGCTGTATGGCTCGAATCCTCAGGCGCCAAGAGCATCAGCCTCCTCCCCCCCCCCCCAGCCTGTACTGTGTACAATAATGGGGCCAGGTGACAATCCAGCACACCAACAGGCCAACAGCCCGCAGTTGCTCCTCCGTCCGGAAGAGGGTTTACCCCACACCGTAACCCGCCGGACCACACGTGCTCTTCTGCCGGCGACGACGGACGACCCGGGCGCCGGGCGACATACCAAAGCGGTCCCTTCCACCGCGATCTCCACATCGCGTTTCCCCTCTGCCCGTCGCGCCGCGCTGCTTGCTGCCAGGCGCTGGCACTGCCATCCGCCCAACGTAACCCACATTGGCCAACAACCAACGTCGCGCGCGCCGTCGCTACTCGCTGGCGAACCGACGAAGCTGCCACCGCCAGCGCCATGTTCCACCGCGACCTGCTGAGCGAGAATGAGGCGGCCGTCCAGCGCTTCCTCAGCTCCAACTATTTCGCGTCCGAGAACCTCGTGACCGACCCGACGACGTCGTCGCTCACGTGGGAGCGCGTCCACGCGGGCTTCGCGCCCGTGGGCATGCTGGCGTTCGTCAACAACGCCGTCACGAGCGCCACGCGCCGCTCGACCATGGCCAGCTGCGACTCGGTCATCTCCACGCTCGACGACGCCGTCAAGGCGCTCGCGGCCGACACGGCGCCCGCGTACGCCAAGCTCGAGCGCGAGGTCGCGGGCGAAAGCCTCGTGGTCGACGCCGAGGTGCTCGAGACGCTCCAGCCGCGCTCCAAGGAACGCCCGGACGAGTACGTCGGACTCAAGCACGCCACCTACCGCTCGGCCGTGAGCCTCGGCAACGGGCTCAACGGCGAGGACTACGTGCTCATCGAGACCGTCGGGCGCGACGTGGACCCGGACGGGTACGCGTTCGCGTTCAAGAGCCTGCGCTCGGTGGACGTCCCGGGCGTGTTCAGCCACGTCGACAAGGCCACGACGCGCGGATCGCTGCTGGCCAGCCACGACATGGACAGCGTCACGCGTCGCGGCAACCTCCACAACTTCATGCTCATCCTGTCGGAGACCAAGTTCACCGGTCTACTGCGCATGCAGATCTGGCTCGACGTCGACCTGCCGAGCCACGGCAACGGCGTGGCGATCCCGCTGGACAGCAGCTTCGCGTCCATCCACGACGCGCTCAGCCTCGGGCTGCGGTATCGGCGTCTGCTCGAGCGCTCGTTCTCGGCGTCGGTGAAGAAGGACCCGTCGGCGGCCGTCTCGATCTACGCGGCCGCGAACCTCACACCTATGAGCCGAATGCGCGTCACGCAGTGCCAAGTGTGTGAACGCAAGCTCGGCTTGCTCACGCGGAAACGTTATTCGTGCGACGTGTGCAAGACATCGCTGTGCAGCACGTGCGCGCGCACCACGGACATGTGCTCGTGGCGGCTCTGTGCGTGCTGCTACGGAAGGAATCACAGCCTCTTCTCGCGCCAGATCAGGTCCAAGCTCACAACGCCGTTCAGCCGGCTGAGCTTTTTCGCACGACGATCCTCGATCGCGTACCGGCAATCCATCGTCAGTGTGCTCCCCACGCGACAACGCCAGAGTAAGAGCTACGGTCAGCCGGTCTCCGCCAACATCAAGCCGTTCCACGCACCAACCGACAACAAGGATTCCCGCCGGACAAGCAGCAGTGACAGCTCGAGCTCGACGACCGCGAGCAGCAACCTCGCAAGCAGCGCAATCAGCACGCTCCACGCGTCTTCGAGCGAACTGGACCAAATCACGGAGCTGGAAGACGACCAGTACGAGCCCTATGCGCCAGGCACATCGTACACGGACGCGCTTCCACTGAGCGGCGTCAAGCTGCTGGACGATTCGTACCTGCACCGCATGTCCGGGTCCAATCCGGCGTGGACGAGCGTGGATGACGCTGACGACGAGGACGAGGACGTCGAGCTGTACCTTGAGCATATCGCACAGCTCGAACGGGAGTCCATGTCGATCCGTGAGTCCATGTCGATCCGTGAGTCCCTCTCCGGTCAGCGCCCGAGCTTCCAAGTGCTGTGATCGTGCTCGTAGTCAAGTCTTCCAACCGCCATCCTCGTTCTGACGAAAGAGAGTCAGGGAATTATAATTCGCATGTCGTGGGGCGACACCTGTACTATAATCAAATTAATTTTGACGTGAATCTACTCAATTATCGCCTCAGGTTACTGCGTGAAGCGGGTACAGTATACACACACCTCAGCCTGTGTAACCCAATGACGCAACTTGGCGACATGAAATGTGTATACACGTAGCCAAGTATACGTTTACCATACCCTCTGAAACGTACCCCCTCGCGATCTTCCAATCCGAGAGCTCATTTTAGAGTTCCGCCAATCAGAGGACTTTCTTCAAATGACCCGTTTTGGAGCCAATCAGAATGCTCCAAACGACTCCACTGAGGAACTGTTCTCCATTTCCCCCTCTTTTGGGTTTTGAACCCATCTTGATGTCTGTGGTTCGACGGATCCTGTGTGCCATGGCGCTCCTCACAATTGCAATCCGCAACAACCAACAACAACCTCAAACACAACAATGTCGGGACGTGGCAAGGGCGGCAAGGGACTGGGCAAGGGCGGCGCCAAGCGCCACCGCAAGGTGCTCCGCGACAACATCCAGGGCATCACCAAGCCGGCGATCCGCCGTCTCGCGCGCCGTGGCGGCGTCAAGCGCATCAGCGGCCTCATCTACGAGGAGACGCGCGGTGTGCTCAAGGTCTTCCTCGAGAACGTCATCCGCGACTCGGTCACCTACACGGAGCACGCGCGCCGCAAGACCGTGACGGCCATGGACGTGGTCTACGCGCTCAAGCGCCAGGGCCGCACGCTCTACGGCTTCGGCGGCTAAGCATCGTAGCCAGCGATAACCCACACCGGACAGGAAGCATACACCATCCAGCGACAGCCAATGCTGCCGCGCGTACAGTAGTATCGTCCACGAAAGAGTACCATAGAAAGAGACAGAATACATTTGCTTTACCTACACACCTCCACCAGAGAACATTCCACATCTGCGCGTCCGTTGGGGGAACCTGGAACAAAGTGGCCAGTCGCGTACGTACCCGCACCTGCCGCATTCTCCACCCATGACCATCATTGGCCACGCACCAAGTCCAACGCGCATCGATGGCAGACACGGAAAATTTACACGCATGTTCCAGGTGCGAACGGCTTGCGTCTCGCTCTTCTAGTACACTCCTCTGCAAACCAACGATCTGTATTCTCTAGATACTTATTTAAGGAGTCATATGCTGTCAGCTATTCGTATTTTACCGTGGCAGTTCAACTTGGCGCCGTCCCTCTCTTCGCCCACGTGGTATCTCTGCTGCTCCGAGCGAGAAAAGCCTTCGCGCCGTGGCAGCCGCACTCGCTGTCTTTCTCCGCGCCACGCACGCGTGCCATCCTCCTCTCCTCCTCCTCCTCCTCCTCCTCTCGGTCTCTTCAGCATGGCGCTCTACGTGTGGGGCGGCAACGCCATGAAGCAGCTCGGCCTCGACGTGGACGACCGCGAAGTCTTCGACGTCGTACGCGTTCTCCGCCGCCCTGTTCGTCCTGCACTGCACTCTGTCTCACTCTTTCTCGCTCTTTCTCTCTGTGTGGTTTGCTCAGCGCCAAGTGACGGCGCTGCAGGGCCAGACGATCGTCGACTTCTCGGCCGGCGTGAGCCACAGCGTCGCGGTGAACGAGTTCGGCGAGGTCTTCTCCTGGGGCCGCGGCCGCGAGGGCCAGCTCGGGCTCGGCACGCGCGACGACTACGCCGTGCGCACGCCCGAGCGCGTGGCGGCGCTGGACGGCCACATCATCAAGAAGGTCTCGTGCGGCGACACGCACACGATCGCGCTGAGCGTGACGGGCGAGGTGTTCATGACGGGCCTGCTGCCCGAGACGCGCGAGGTTAAGAACGACGGCATGTTCGACCACGCGTCCGTGTCGCTCACGGGCCTCCAGTCGTCCGACGCCGACCGGTACAACACCAACGACGTGATCCAGCGGCTCATGCGCGGCTCGGAGGAGATCTACGAGACCCAGAACCTGACCAAGCACGACCTGGACGACACCGAGACCTCGCTCTCGCACCTCCAGTCCAAAAAGATCCAGACCGTGCGCCACACGTGCTTCACGCCGCGCCTCGCGACCTCGCTGCTGCGCCACAAGATCGTCAACATCTCGGCCGGCTTCGCGCACTCGCTCGCCGTTAGCGCCGAGGGCGTCGCGTTCAGCTGCGGCTACAACGACAACGGCCAGCTGGGCATCGGCTCGCGCCGCAACTCGGCCGACTTTGTCAAGGTCAAGAACCTCGACGGCTTCTTCATCACACAAGTGGCGTGCGGGCAGCAGCACTCGCTCGCGTGCTCCCGCCTCGACCGGCTGGACGCGAGCATATCCGGCGTGTGTTTCTCCTGGGGGCTCGGTATCCTCGGGCAGCTTGGGCTGGGCATCAACATCTCGTGGCTGCCCATGGAAGTCAACATCGGCAAGCCTGTCATTTCGATCGCGGCCGGCAGCCACCACTCGGTCGCGGTCACCGCAGACAACAAGGTGTACTCGTGGGGCCACAGTGAGTACGGTCAGCACGGCGCCGGCGAGCGCTCGCAGGATCTCCAGCGCGGGCTGTACTACTTCTTCCCGCGTATCCAGGAGTCGCTCGATAGCGAAGGCGTGGAGGTTGAGAAGGTCGCGTGTAGCACACACTCGACGTTCGCACTCGCCAAAGACGGCAGCATCTACTCGTGGGGCTGGAACGTCTTCGGCGTGCTCGGCAACGGCAAGTACCAGCACTCCGTGCACCCGCAAAAGGTGACGGGCTTGAAGGACAACGTTGCGACCCACGTGAGCGCCGGTGCGAACCACTGCGCGGTCGTCGTGCGCCCACGCGGCTGCCACTACTCGCTCAAGTACGAGCAAGTGCTGAAAAGCGGCGCGTTCCACGACCTCGAGTTCGTGGTTGGCGGCGCTGCGACGCCTACGGGGCTCCAAGCCCATCAAGTTATCGTATGTGCGCGCAGCAGCTACTTACGCGGTCTTTTGCGCGTCTTGCGGCCCAATGCCGCGACCAAGGAAAGCGACGGCCGCCTTGTCGTCGTTGTGGACGAGTTCAGCGATGTGGACGTCATGGTATTCCGAGCGTACCTGCTGTACTTGTACACGAACCGAGTCGAGATCGCGTCCCACAAACGCCAGGCGCTTAAGGAGTTTGCGCTGCTGGTCTGTGAGGAAGCGCTGGCCGCGGAATGTCAAGTCTCGTGGCGCAAGGAGCGACCCGCCGCGAGTGCCGACGACAATGAGTATGCCGACCGGCGTCAGTTTGAGGACGACATGCGCAGTGTCGTGCTGTCTGACAGGTTTGCCGACGTCGAGTTCCTGTGGCCGAAAGACGAGAGTTGCGACCCGGACGAGGAGACCAAGGACAGTGAAGAGAAGACGCCCGAGTTCGAGCGCATCCCAGCGCACAAGTGCGTGCTGTCCCAGGTCGACTACTTCCATACGATGTTCACCGGCGGCTTTAGCGAAGGGCGTGCCCACGAGAACACGCAGCAGGTCGATGTCGACACCAAGAATGTCCACCGCATCGCGCTCCACCACATGCCGCAGGACGGGATCTCGCTCACGTCTTTCAAGGCGCTGCTCGCATGGATCTACACGGGCTCAATAGCGATGCTGCGACAGCTGGAGCCGACCGAGATGATGGATCTCTACGTCGCCGCCAGTCTCATCGGTCTCACGGTGCTTGCGGCGCAATGCGAGATGCTGCTCATCGATCTGCTGCCAAGCATCGAGCAAGACGCCGCCTCGTTGCAAGCCTGTCTGGACTTTGCGGCGCAGTTCGACGCACGTCGGCTCAAGTCGCTCAGCGAACGCGCGTTACAGCTGTGGCATGACGTGGAGCCGGTGAAAGGAGAGTTTGACGATGAGGAACTGCTCGCCAAATTGAAGCTTTGAAGTAGTTCCACAGGTAATGAATGGGGGCATGAGTACTGACATGATGACCGCGGGTTTCCATTGTGCGCGTGTACGTTTATATTATACGATATGGCTGAAGCCGCGGCCTGAGAGTGGCCTCGACGAGGACCGCGGTCTGGGTGGGGTGTGGCGTGAAGGAGTCTGCACCGACGCGTACGGTCCGCGTCGCTCGTCGTCGTCTGGCGCGGCGTCTAGGTGTGGGAGAACAGTGGTTGGCACTGCTGGTGCTCGACGCCCGTTCGTGTTCCGACTCAAGGACTTGCGCTCAATGTGGAAGGTGTGTGCTTGCACACACGTGCCGAGCAGGAAGAGCACGACGGCGCCGGTCAGATACCCCCACCAGGCGCTCGGCAAGTCGTACTTGCCATCGCTCGCACGACGGAACTTTTTGATCGTCGTCCCGTTCGGGTAGTCACCAAAGAAGTAGCCGATGCCCCAGGTCGCCATGTTGCTGCCGATCCAGCTCGTAGCGGGTATCAAGCTCACGGGCTGTGTCTTGAGCGTGAGCAACCCGGTGCTGACACCAAAGACCACGAGTAACGCGCACAGCAGCGCGTCCGGGTGGCTCGGCGCGAGCAGGTACCCGAACGTCGTGAGGCACGTGAACGCCGTGATTAAGCCGGCCGTCACCCCGAGGCACAGCACGTCCGCGCGCTCGAAGCTCACGACCAGCAAACAGCAGAAGATGCCGCCGAGAAAGAAGCACGTCCACGACACCACGCCCTGCCACTTGGCGTGCGAGAGCACCCGCTCTAGAATGGCGGCCGTGCCGAACGCGCCGTCGAAGAACGCGCACCCGAGCGCCGCATACCGCCGCGCGCGAGCGCCGGCGAAGCAGAACACGGCACCGACGCCCATGGCCACGCAGGCCGCGATCATTGGCGCGATCTCCATGTCGTCAAGCCCGCGGCGGCCCTCGGGCGTGCTGAACAGCAGGTCGACGTCCACGCCGATCGCCCCGTCGCCGCTGGCGGAGCCGCTGCTGTCGTTGTTGGAGCTGTTCGTCTGGTTGGAGGCTCCCAAGGCATGAGGCAGAAGAAGAGCGGACTGGAGGAAAATGGTTGCCACGAAGCGAGCGACATGGCGTGCGGCTCGCAGCGGTAGCGTCATGCTCACAAGCTCTCCCACATACACGCGGCTCGGGGTCACTTGACGGTCTCACCGAGGTTCCTCGGTGGTCGGCGGAATGGGAAGTCAGGGCTGGTTGGTTGGACTTGACGAGGTGTGGCTGCTGCCCATGAGACGGCGTGGATCGGAACCCGCACTATAGGGCGCCGAGCCGCGCGTTTTCTCCTCACGCGCAACCGCCCCGTAACGTTACCCCGTTTGTTCAAGTTGCGCCTGAGAACGAGACGAAGGCGGCAGCGCGTTCCCAACAGCCAGCGGATACCGTAGCGTTCGAAGGCAGTCGGTTGGACGACTTGAGGGGTGGGATCTACGTAGTATTGTGCGTACGTACCACACTCTTCTCCTGCCTCCAGAAAGAGAAGAACTGGAAGACGACGAAGATGGCAGTCAGAAATAGATGTGATCGTGTGATCCTGGAGTCTGTGTATCTGCGACGTGAGCGGCAGAACTTCTTCGCGCCCCTTCGCGCCGCATCACGGTCTCTAGTTCTTCAAGGACGCACTCGAGAGAAAAAAGAAAAATGCGAGAAAGTACACGCAGCGGAAAGCACGAGAAGAGAGGAGCGCATTGAAGTTATTAGGAATAGTAAGACGCAAGGAGAACGCGGCCCCACGCGCACACCGACAGCCAGCTCCCTTCGCTGGATGAGTCCCGTGCTTCTCCCAGACGACGGGCGATCTGCATCATTGGAGACGAGGAGGCACAGGCGGCAGAGAAGGTGTATGAACGGCGAGAGCGCGGACGGCGTGGGCGACGTGGGCTTCCTCGCACACAAAACGGGGAACGGCACGGGCACGGGGGAGAACACGCGTGGCAGTCGGTTTATTCGGAGGTGGGCGGCTTGACCTGGCCCGTCACGTCGTCCGTGGCGGCGGTCGGCGACTCGCCGTACACGACGCCCTCGAGCACTTCGAGGCCGGACCGCGACTCGAAGATCTTGCCAAAGTCTAGGAGAGCACAACCACACACAAAGAGCCCGTCAGCGTCTCCATCCTCGTTCGCGCAGGAACGAAGAACCCTGGTATACATACCCGGACACTTGATCTCGGCGTACTCGCCGTTGGTGGCGCTCTGGCCCGGGTTGCCCAGGTGGCACTCGAGCGTGCCGGCCTTGCAGGTCACGACGGTCGCGTTACCGTCGATGGACGCGAGGAAGTAGCCGTGGTGCGCCATGGACTCGTCCTTGGCGAGCGTGCAGCACTTGGACGTGTCCTCGCCCACGCAGTGCGGGTACGAGAACTTAGGCGCCGCGAGCGCGAGCGTCGCGCCCACGACCGCCATCCACACGAGCGACTTGGTGAGCATGGTGTCGGAAGTTCAAATGGCGAGCGAGCGGCCTGGGGACTCGGGGCCGGCTTTTTGTGTCTACCGGCCGGCACGGACTGGCGTCTTATCGGGCAAGCGCCAGCCGGCGATCAGCGAGTCGGAGCTGAGCGGATCTTCTGCCCGCCTGGGACACCCGCGGGATTGCCATGGCGCCGCGCGACGTCAACCTGGTGCAGTACGGTCTCCGATGTTTGTAGCTCTCTGGATTCTCACGGCCAGGCGTGCCGGCAAACCACCTGGCGGCACCGGGTCTCTCTGAGTCCTCCGGACGCATCAGAGTTCAGCGCGTCATTAGGCTCTCTCGGGACCTGATTCCACTTGGTGTTTGTATACTCCTCCAAACTAAGCTAGCTTAGAATCAGATCAGAGACTATGCCCCGTAGGTGTGTTCGCGGCGCCAGCCGGTGGCAACCCCTGCCTCTACCGAATGGATCACATGCCCATTGGACATGGCCGTCGCTTCCACGAGACGATCTGGCGGTGCGCACCCCGCTGGGCGCTGATCATGCCCTTTACGAGTCCGGCACTCGGCACTATCAAACGCGCCGCGGCATCTGGACGACGACGACGTCCGTGTCCCCGGCGGTCCGGAAATTCCAGTGGAGATCGGCCCAGCGGAAGAGGAAGGGCGTCGCCTGCCATCCCGCGTAGCGCTTCGTGGCGCTTCAGATTTCCATTTTCTCTCGCTCCTCAAAGCAGACACTCTCTCTCCCTACTGACCATGGTGGGCTGGCGCAGTGTGCTCGCGCTCGCGGCCGCGGCGCTGGTGGCGTCCACGGCGGACGCCAAGGACGCCAAGGCCACGACCATCCGCATCCGCGTGGAGAAGGCGTCGCCCGCGGACGCCGCGCTGTCCAAGGAGGCGGCGGCGCTCGACGCGACCGACTGCGAGATCAACGGCGTCAAGCTGCGCCACCGCAGCCTCCACTACTACGCCGACAAGGCGTACGTGGCCTGCAAGTTCGGCATCGCCGCGTGCCACATCGAGGACCGCCACCACGCGCACGCCACGCAGGTGTCGTGCCCGGCCAAGGACCTCCAGAAGAAGATCACCGAGTTCGAGAAGCTCGAGCAGGACCGCCGCCGGCTCTCGCTCGCGGTCGTGGACGCGAACCGCAAGTGGGGCAACGGCGTCGTGTGCTACGCGTACAACAGCCAGTACCCGTTCGACGCGAACCAGCGCGGGCTCATCTCGGACGCCATGCGCGTGTATGAGAAGGAGACCAATGTGCGCTTCCTGCCCGTCTCGACCTGCAAGACGAGCCAGCTCTCGGGCTACTGCAACGGCTGCGTGGACTACGTCGACTTCAAGCACCCGCCCACGGGCCGCGACTGCAACAGCAGCATCGGCGTGAACGGCGCCGGTCCGCAGATCATGTTCCTCGCGGACCGCTGCTTCGAGGGCGACGGCTCGACCAAGAACGACTACGGCACGGCGATGCACGAGATCGGTCACTCGCTCGGGCTCTACCACGAGCACCAGCACCCGCAGCGCAACATTGCACTCTTCTGGGACGACATCCCGACCTCGATCTGGGGCGAGATGAAGGTCCGCGACACGAGCGTCGGCGGCGCCTACGACCCGGACTCGGTCATGCACTACCCGGACTCGTACGGCTTCTGCTACCCGCGCTTCTGCTCGGCGACCGTGACCACCAACTGCGTGCCGGCCGGCACCAAGTTCTGCAACCTCAACGACAACTCGGCCAAGTGCGTCGAGCCCAAGCAGTCGCTGTGCGACACGGGCAAGACCCGCGCCATCGGCCAGCGGCGCTTCCTGAGCCAAGGCGACCTCGACGCGCTCAACGAACTATATAAGACGGCCGCGTGGCCCGCGTCGGCTTCCAAGATTCTCACGTAAAGCGCTCCTCACCGAGATGACCTGGCGTCCAGCGACCGCAAGCTGGATGCCAGACCTGTGAACGCTCTGGTGTTCTTCGATGGGTTGAATGGTATCGCGTGGAGCACGGAAGGCAGCAATGGCCCGGAGACCGCGAGGGGGATTCCCTGTTTTGTACGTAGCTTCTGGGCTCTGCCTCGTGGGCTCTAGATCTAGTTGTTGACTTTTTTTGGCTCCCTAAAATGCGTGTTACTTCTCGTTAAAAATTGTCACGTTTCAGTGTCGTTCTCACGCATTGGCGATCTCATCTTGTGTTGTAAGGGCGATGGCGTCCAGTTCTTGGATATTGTGAGGAAGACGCGTTGGCGATGCCCGAAGACGGGGCGAGTAATCCCTAGAGGTCCACACGGGCGACACGCTGCCGGATGGATGGCGTGTCCCAACCTCCGCCTTCCTCCCTGAAGAGATACACCACCGGCTCGCGCGCCGGAGCTCGCAGCTGGAATCACGGAGAGACCATGAGCTTTGTGTGATCAAGTGCTGACTGATAACAGCCTGCGAGTCGCAGGCTGCGAGAAAGATCGGTGGTGGTGTCGTGGATCTGAAGCTCATACAAGTGGATAGTCCAAAACTCTTGCTCGCGCAAACCTTGTCGCCCCCAGGCACAGACCGTGCGGACGCTTTGGGGAACAAGCCGCTGTCACTCGATTGTCCCAGAAGAACTGACTTCAAGCAATGCCGCCCTCGGACTGTTGATTGCGATTTCCCACTGGCAGGAGCGACCGACCATCTTCTTCCTTCCGCCGGGCACTTCGACTCGTAAGCTAGAGGCTCTAGCTAGAGGAGCTCTAGCCTAGAGCTCCTCTCTGGGACTGAGAGCCTGGTGACCCGAATGCGTAATAAGGAACCCCAGCATGGCCACAGGCCACAGTATTATCACGATGCGAGCGTTTTCCTTGAGCCAGGATAACGCTCGCCGCGCTCGTGCCGCGTCCACGGCATTGCCCATCAGAGCAAGCGAGCGAGCCGGACCACGGCAGCCACGAGAGCCATTCGATGATACACACATGCCTCTGCTCTCGGGGGGCGGCAGAGACAACTCGTCGTAGCGACCGCGGAACGCGGCGAGTCGACGGCAGCGCAGTCGGCTTCCGCGTTCGTCGAGGCCCAACGGTGTCACACGTCGCAGATATAGCACTTGAAGTCGTCCACATAGTGTACACCACACCATTTCAGTTTGGTACCACCAACGTGGTACAAATGAGCTCCCCACACGTTTTGACCCGCTCGGAAGAGATCCCCTCGTGGCAGCGGAGCTGCTCGCAAGAACTCGCTTAGCATTATGATGCGGCCGCTCGCCCCGCGCGCGCTGCGCGTCCACACGGCCGCGGTGGCGTGCGCGCACCTGCGTCTCCCTCGCGCTGCGTCTGCGCTCTTCTCTTCTTCGTCGTCGCCGTCCGACAAGGACGACGCGCCGCTGGGCCGCGTGGTCGTGATCACCTCGGGCAAGGGCGGCGTGGGCAAAACCACGGTGACCGCGAGCTTCGGCTACGGGCTCGCGATGCGCGGCTACCGCACGTGCCTCATCGATTTCGACATCGGCCTGCGCAACCTGGACCTCCACCTGGGCTGCGAGCGCCGCGTGATCTTCGACTTTATCCACGTGATCGAGCGCAACTGCCGCCTGAACCAGGCGCTGATCAAGGACAAGCGGCTCGAGAACCTCTCGCTGCTCGCGGCGAGCCAGACGCGCGACAAGGAGGCGCTCACCGAGGACGGCGTGGAGGAGGTGCTCGAGGAGCTCAAGAAGAGCTACGATTTTATCTTGTGCGACTCGCCCGCGGGCATCGAGTCGGGTGCGCGCCACGCCATGTACTTTGCCGACGACGCCGTGCTCGTGACCAATCCGGAGATCTCGTCGTGCCGCGACTCGGACAAGATGATCGGCTTCATCGCGAGCAAGTCGCTACGCGCGCAGGAGGGCCGCGAGCCCGTGCACCAGCGCCTGCTGATCAACCGCTACGACGCCAACCGCGTGCAGAGCGACGACTGCCTCTCGGTCGAGGTGCGTGCCTTCCCGACAATCAGAGACCGCGTGTGTGTTTTTGTGCGGATATAGACTAACCGCTGTGTGCGATGAGTGAACAGGACATTGAGGAGATGCTGGGTCTGCCTGTGGTCGGCGTGATCCCGGAGAGCACGCACGTCCTGACGTCTTCCAACATGGGTCAGCCCGTGATTACGGCGCAGGGCGAGCGCGCGGCAGTCGCATTCGAAGACGCCGTCGCACGATTCCTCGGCGAGGAGCGCGAGATCAAGTTCCTCGAGCCCGAAAAGCCCAAGGGTTTCCTCGATCGCCTTTTTGCGAGATAAAAACGTGAGAGATGACGAGGTTCACTGAACGACGGGGGTGGAAGTGTGCGGATTTTGATACAGAAGCGAGAACACGATGATGATGATGATACTGGTAGTACAAACGCGCTGCCTTCCTTTTCGGGTATTGTTTGCCGTAGTGGTCGTCGTCTCAGCGTCGGCTCTTCTCTTTGCCGCCCTTCTTCTTGAGCAAATACTCCTCCTCCATTTCCTTCTGCTCGGCCTCCAGCACATTGAGCCGCTCCAGGACTACGCACACCAACAGCAACAAAAACGTCAGAGCCCTCCCAGTCAAAGACTATCCAACACCACGACGTACTCGGTAGCAGCTCGTTGTATCGCTCCTCGGCGAGCACAAAGCCCTCACGCTTGATCTCCTTAATATTGAGCTGGCGCTCGATCGTGTCGGGCCGCTGCGCAACCTCGCGGGCCCACACATCCTGCGTACGCGCGAAGAAGTCACGAAGGTTCTCGCCCATCTGCGGCGTGCGGTTCACGTCGTCGAGACCGAGCTGCTCCTGCAGCTTCTCAATCTCGGCACGCACGGCACGGCGGTCGTTGGACGACTTCTTGCTCTTACTCTTCTTCTTCTTCTTCTCCTTGGCTGCGCCAGCGTCCTCGCCGTCCTGGTCACTGCCATCGTTCTCGCCGGCCTTCTCCTTGAGGATGTTGACTGCCTTCTCGACGGCCGCGGCGGCCTTTCGGTCACGACGCTCCTTGACGGTCTCCTCTTGCTCCTCCTCATCATCCTCGTCATCGTCGTCGTCGTCGTCGTCATCACTGTCGTCGCCGTCGCCATCCGACGACTCCTCAGTCTCGCTGACTTCGCCCTTCCAGACTTGCTCGGCCATCGTACCTGGCAGCAGCTCCTTCCACTCCTCGAGTCGCTTGAGGTCGAGCGACCAGCAGTCGTCCAGCGTGATCTCGCGGTCGCCGTCCTCAACCATACCACCGTACACGTACAGCGTGCTGCCGCGAATGATCAGCGCCGGGTTAATGCGCGGGCACGGCGCTGGCACAGCCGGCTCGCTGGGCTTGGCCTCCACAATGGAGGATGGCGCCGGCGCGCGAGAGGCCGCGCGCGACGAAGCCGGCGGAGGCACCACCAACGCGTCATCGCCGTCGTTGTCTTCCTCTTTCTTCTCTTCGTCCTCGTCGTCTGAAAAGACGTGAGCGCGCCGAGACGACGTGGGCTTGGGTAGCTCATCCTCATCCTCGCCGTCTTCTTCCTTCTTTTCTTCGGCGGCGCCAGTCTTGTCCTCTGCCTCTTCCTCCTCCTCGTCCTTGACATACACAAAGTTGCCGTCCTGGTCAATGTAGCCGAACTGGTTCTCCAGCATCTTCTCGAAATCGTCCTGCTCGTCGCCTTCCTCGTCGTCCTCGTCGTCATCCCCGTCGTCGTCGCTGCCGTCGCCGGCGCCGCCGTTCTCGCCACGGTCCTTCTTCTTGCGACGGCGCTTGCCGTCGTTGGTTTTCTTGCCACGCAGCTTGAACTCAAACCAGCGACGGCGGTCCATGTCGTACACGTACAGGTCGTTGTAGAACGTACTCTGGATCGCGTGGCGGCGCTGCTCCTCGTCGTACACACCGCCAAACAGAATGAAGCGCTGTTTGTGGACCGTCACGGCCGCACCGCCACGCGGGCTCGGTGCCTGACCCTTGCGGGACATGCGCTCCCACGTCGGCTCCTGGCGCTTGAGCACGGGCGCCATGTTGAGCGCCCAGAGGTCCGAAAACACCTTGCCCTCGGACTTCTCGCCGACGTTCTTGACCTTGGCGTAGCCGCCGTACACGTAAATCACGTCCTTGGATGGGTGCACCGCAAGCTGGCAGCCGCTGCGCGCCGCGGGCACAGCCTTGAGCGGCGGGTACGTGACTTTGCGCCACTTCATCTCGGCAAAGTTGAACAGGAACAGGTCGTTGTACCACTTGGTCTCACGCGCCGCCTCGTAGAAGCCGCCAAAGACCACGAGGTAGTTACGCCACACGACCATGCGGTGGCCACTGCGCGGCGACGGGCCGCCCTTGTCCTCCAGCGCCTCCCACGCGTTCGTCTTGAGGTCCAGTCGCCAGAAATCC